>SJYA01002015.1:0-12874 GCA_006410615.1 Neotragus moschatus
TGCAATGAATGTTAACACTGGAGCAGATCACACCGGACTGCCAGAGCCAAAGCATTTCCGCTTAGAGGTGACACTCATATTGCTCTGTAAAAGGAAGATGCAAGAATCGGCACACTTACAGAGGCTGATTTTGGATCTAGAGCCAGAGATATGACAAACATGTTTCATGGATATTAGAATTTAAAAAACATATTGCTTTGTTTGCTGAAAATGACCAGGGCAAAAATAATAAAAGCATGTATTAAAATAAATTGGAGCTTGCTACCCTGGCCTGGTGACCTGATATTTGCAAATGTACCACATTTTTAATTTCAAAAAGAAAAAAGAAAAATGCTTTGGGAAAATTTTGTAACAACTCTCAACTTTAGAGTAACAGGTGTACAAAACACCTGAATATCAGAATCATAGTATATGTTTGTATTTGTGTTTGTTCAGTCTCCAAGTCATGCCTGACACTTTGTGACCCCATGGGCTGCAGCGCAAATAGGTACAATGTCTGAGAGTATACTCACAATTAATGTATTAGATTCAATAATAGGTATTTTTGCAAGTTATATATAAATCCTAGTGGAATTCCTAATAATCTGGTGGTGTATGGAAAATTCATGCATGCGTGCGTGCATGCTAGTTCGCCAAATCATGTTTGACTGTTTGTGACCCCATGGACTGTAACCCACCAGAATCTTCTGTCCATGGGATTTCCCAGACAAGAACTCTGGAGTGGGATGCCATTTCCTTCTCCAGGGCATAAGCCAGGCTTAACAGAGACAGAGCTTAGAAGGTTGGAGAGCTAAGGACAGTTAATTCCAAGAGGTCACCAGTCCTGGATCTGAAACTGATGATGGTCACTTGGTGTTTATATTCCAGTTGGCCACAGAACTCTGTTTTATTTATTTCCCTCAGCAAAATGGTGAGACCAACTTCTCACATATGGAAACATTTCCATATGGCAAGCAAGAATGAGATTTCAAAAATAATGTCATATGGAGTATGCAATTCCAGCAGAGAGTACTAGATAATATTTCATAAAGCAAAAATAATAGTCAGTGAAATTTGCATTGCTTTTCTTTTCCTCCTCAAACCCATTTCTTTAAAAAGTGCCTTCTGAATCCATTTGACATAATGAGGTCCTTTTAAAAATATTGATTCTTCTTCGCAATCTTGGTCTACTTCTCATACTCTAAAAAAAGTTAAGAAGTGTTGGATTCCATAAAGTTCGATAGCCTGAGCTTCTATCAAAAAAAAAAAAGAAAGAAAAAGGAATTCTAGAAATAACTTTTATACTATCTGATAAGGTTTATTTTAAATTTTGATATAATAAATATATTTTTAGCAAACCAATTTTTATATACATAAGGTAGCAGAGTTATCTTAAATCTAGAAAATCTGATTGACTATTTGCATGATTTTAGTATTCTTTTATTCTTTTGCCTTTTCAGGGAAGAACAAAAAAATATAAAACAATTTTTTCCCCTTCATGGCTTCAAAATTTCCAAAAATGTTGAATCTCTCTTTAAGATGTCACTGATGTAGTCTGCAGTTATGTATAAGAGTTGGAATTTTCCTGCAATAAGGAAAACTTGGCAGGCTGGTAAGTTTTGAGATTCTGGATGAAAAGATTTATATTCACTTGTAGGAGAGCATTGTGTTCATTTTATAATTGTTTCGATTATTTAATTTTTAAACATTCAATTCCAAACTGCTTTCTTTTACAGCATTCAATCTTGGCAGATAGTCACTTTGATTAACATCACCAAGTGGCCCCTATTGCTTACACAATATTCCTTTGAAACTCTTGTGTTCAGCCTTTAATAACTGTGTTGCATAGCAATGAAAACCATTGTTCAGCTAAAACACTTTGGCCCTCATATCACTAATGGGGGAAATAAAAGCTCCATCCTGTTTTTAATTAGTGTTTGGCGATATAGCACATGACTATAAAAACGCTTATTTTATTGAATCATATAAAATTTGTGCCACATTTGTGAATGCAAGCACAGTGCCATGCTCTAGTAGGTACATGGAAGTAAAATATGACTTCTTAAGTTTATGTCTGTGAAAATGAGGGGAATTTGACAAAGAGAAATTGAGAACTTGCTCAATGAATACAAACAAGAATAGAAAAAATTTATCAAGTGGACCACATATGGAGTTATGGTTTTTTTTAAAAAAAGAGTATCAAGAGGACAATATTTTGCATTAACCCTCCAACTCTCCACTGTGAAATAGCCCATAGGTTTTTAGAGATTTGTGGCAAATAGGTACAATCTCACAAACGACAGGCTACATCATTTCGAAATCAAAGTCTCTCCAGAAAGAAAGATATAATCAGCCCCTCTCCATGGGATACCATTTTCAGTAATAAAGGGAAAATAATCAGTGAAGCAACCAGTTAGTTGAAATGAAATAGGGAGGGAATAATTATCAGTTCGTAATCGCTGCGACCATTACCCTCAACTCCAGGCTTCTCTTGTGCGGGGCTCCTGCACCTGGCACTCATGCTCACAGGCAGCTGACATGACACAGAGGCCAGGCCCTAATGGCCTGCTGCCCAGTCCTCCACGCCGGTCGCCATCAATGGCTGCAGATGTCAGTGAAGAACGATCACTCTGAGGTAGTCTCCTTCAGTCATAATCCCAGAGTCCTTGCAGCAGCCAGCGGCTTGAGCTCTTTCAACATAAAGGACAGGCTTGAATGAAGGGTCTTGGGAAATCTTTGATAAGCCGGGTTCTTAGATGTTCTAAGCAGATTGTGAAAATGATTTACAACAAAAGGCCAGGTTGATTTATAAAGAATTAAAAAAAAACATTAAATTTATGTTATGCTGCTTCTGATAGTTTCTATAAATTGATAAGCAGATCTGAAGTTGATTTTTGAATTTTCAACACATATGCACAGGCTGGCTAGACTATCACTGGTTCTTATTAAGTTATTTAAAAGGAAAACCAAAAGAGGGCTTTAAATCAGGTGCATTCAATAAAACTCTATTTGAGTTGGCACAGAGGTAGTTGTGTATGTTTTCTAGGGGAGCTAGTGATGCAAGTTTATCACCATATTACCAAAATGCTATTTTGCTTCCATAAAAGCACCATTATAATTTCTACCAAGGATCATTACAGTATATGCATAGTTGATGAATTAACTTGCTGTTAAGAGGCAAGTAATACAGCCATTAGATTTACTGTATTTTAATAGTGATTTATGCTTGTCGATTAGCCGTGACTTTTCAGGAGGAGGAAAGGGAGTTCAAAGAAGGCTCCTTAGGGCAGGATAAGTGCTCCATTTAAACTAATAGATTAAACATGTTTATTACCATTATCAATAGTGTCCAACCGAAACAAGAAACAATTCTCAATGAAGAAGGCAATTAACATACCGTTTTAAGGGCCAAATGATTGTCCTCTCTTTAGGATTCTAACGGAAAGGAAATACTTTCTTCATTGTTCATGGAATGTTCCTGAAATTTGGTTTAAGCTGGAATCATTGACTCTTTATAAATTGTGTTTATTTATTTGGCTGTGTCAGGTCTTAGTTGTGGCACATGAGATCTTTGTTGCAGTGTGAAGGCTTCTCTCTAGTTGTGGTGCACAGGCTCAGTGGTTGCTCCATTGCAAGTGGAAATCTTAGTTCTTCATCCAGGGATCAAATCCATGTCGCCCAGCATTGGAAGGCAAATTCTTAACCACTGGATCACCAGGGAAGTCCCTTATTGATTGCTGTAGGCCTTTAGGCCCTTTCATGCTATTTGTCTTCCTCTGGAGAAGCACTTGTCCTCCCTGGAATTTGTTAATGTTATTTGGGTTGGCCACTAGGAGCTGGCAAGAGGCAAAGTGGACTGCATGAAATGCGACTATTCAAAGAAAGGCATCATGTTTTCCTTAGCATACACTCCAAACCCTGGACCAACAAAATAGCATATACAATGAGCTGGGCTCTGGGCATAGCTCAGATCATTCTCTTTTTTTTTTTATATGGACCATTTTTAAAGTCTTCACTGAATTTGTTACAATATTGCTTTTGTTTTATGCTTTGTTTTTTGGTTGCAAGGCATGCAGGATCTCAGCTCCCTGGCCAGGATTGAACCTGCACCCCCTGCCCCCTGCATTGGAAGGCGGTCTTAACCACTGGACCGCCAGGAAAGTCTCACTCAGATCTTTCTTATTCAACATAAGATGAATTCTGTATTCTAGAGTATACATGTTCACGTTCTGGTGAGACTAGTTTATCTAAGTCCAATGTCTTCCTAACAGAATAGGATAGCTGAGACCCACAGGATGTTAATTCTGTAGAGTAAACACTATTTTTAATGCCAACAACTTCCCTCCTCTGACACTTTTTTGGGAGACAGTGGCTATGGTGTTCTCTTCTGGCATCTCTGAGAGGGTATGCAAGCACTGTATCCCCAGATACACACTCCTCATGTCTATTTCTGAGATAATGAAATAAAGCTAGGTCTAAAAGTTGTGTTCATTATTTGGGAAAGATTGTTATGAGGTTTTAATTAGAAGTTATGTACATTGAGAGATTTATGGCTGTGAATTTCCCATACACATGGTTTTCATTATAATGGCAGTGAACCAATAACTTTTATGTGATTCCTGTTGCCCACCCCTCCCTCTGCCTCGTGTGAAATTGAAATCATATTAGAGGTCACCCAGGTTTTTGAAAGAAAAATGGACATTTATAGAGTATCTTGAAACAGGAATACTTCTGTTTAAGAAATAAACCAGAAATATTATAGAAAAAGATGAGCTAAATTATTCTTTGTCACATAAGTGTGGGAAAATAAAAACTGAAACTTGGGCTTGTTCTAACAATAGTACTTTTTCTTTTGGAAATGAATATTTTATAGGAAAAATAGCTTAATCAACTCAGGGTTGCGTTGATGGTCAAAGATTGATTAATAAGCCCCAGTTATTTCTCCATCATATTGTATATCATCACATCAAAAATCTGTGCAAAAACATAGCCATTGTCCTCTATAACACACACACACACACACACACACACACACACACACACACATGCCCCATTTGGACTGCTGCTTTATAACATGGCCTAGGTTATGAAATAACTCATGTTTTTCCTTGGTGAAAATTATGACTATTATGTATTGTTAAGCAATCTTCATATTAGAAGCTGTAATTCTAAAATCTCCTTTAGTTCCCTTAGGTGGACGTCTGAATCCATTACCCTCAAAACCAGAAGTAAGAGCTGGGTAGAAGTGACACTTGAATTTTTTGGACAGAAGGACCCTTTCAACATGGAGAATGTTTTCTATGTTTCCATATTATAGTTATTATACTTTTAGTAGCCACTGATTGAGAAAATAAAATTTGTTAAAATCATTTTAATGAATTTAGTAGTGCATCAAATAAATTGATAATTATTATATATCCAACCAGTCCATCCTAAAGGAAATCAGTCCTGAATGTTCATTGGAAGAACTGATGCTGAAGCTGAAACTCCAATACTTGGGCCACCTGATACGAAGAACTGACTCACTTGAAAAGACCCTGATGCTGGGAAAAATTGAAGGTGGGAGGAGAAGGGGACGACAGAGGATGAGGTGGTTGGATGGCATCACTGACTCAATGGAGATGAGTTTGAGTAAACTCCAGGAGTTGGTGATGGACAGGGAGGCCTGGCATGCTGCAGTCCATGGGGTCACAAAGAGTTGCACACCACTGAGCAACTGAACTGAACTAAACTGTATATACATATATATACATACTTACAGACAATATGCAGTATTGCTTATAATGTATCTTTTTTCCCAGGTGGTGCTAGTGGTAAAGAATGCACCTGCCAGTGCAGGAGACATCAGAGACTCTGGTTTGATCCCTGGGCTGGGAATATGCCCTGGAGATGGAAATGGCAACCCACTCCAATATTCTTGCCTGGGGAATCTTGTGGACAGAGAGCCTAGCAAGTTACAGTCTAAGAGGTCGCAGAGTTGGATAAGACTGAGCAACTGAGTATGCAAACATCACAGTTTGACAAGTCAGCCAATGCTCAGTTTTTCCTGGGCTGGTGATCTCATAAATGAGTGATCTGAGTATTTTGGTTTTTTTCCTGATAGCTATCTTCCTTTTAGCTCTTTTGCTACTTACTAGTGCAGTCTGAATGGAGACATACAGAAGCCAAAATGAAACTCAGAACACTGCCACTCACTGAATACCATCCCCACCAAAATGATCAAAGAAAGTAAAAGATTATAAGTTCTAGTAAAAATAAATTCGCCCCCAATTACCTGTGGACTTGAGTCATCCATGCTGCTTATTTTAGCTGTGGACACAAATAAATGCTGCTGCTGCTGTTGCTGCTAAGTCGCTTCAGTCATGTCTGACTCTGTGCGACCCCATAGACGGCAGCCCACCAGGCTCCCCCATCCCTGGAATTCTCCAGGCAAGAACACTGGAGTGGGTTGCCATTACCTTCTCTGACAAATAAATGATTCATCTGTAAAAGATATAAATTTTCAAATCATGTCTTTTACATTGTGGTGTTGTTCAGTTGCTTAGTTGTGTCTGACTCTGCGACTCCATGGACTGCAACACGCCAGGCTTCCCTATCCTTCACTATCTCTGGAAACTTGCTCAAACTCATGTCCATTGAGTTGGTGATACCACCCAACCATCTCATCCTCTGTCACCCCCTTCTCCTCTTGCCCTCAATCTTTCCCAGTAGCCACATCTGTTACGTAGGATTTCTCATTTTAGATACTCCAACCTCTTTCCAGACCCTCTTCAGCTAGGATTCTGGATGTCATTCAGATTTACCAGTCAGTTGCTCAGATGTCCTCAAGTTGGAAGCAAGCAGCACCTATATTTCCACTGTTTCTGCTATTTTTTCTAAGATGACCCTGAATGGCATCAACTGTGTTTGTTTTCTTTTTGGCAGCTTCGTGACTATAGAAATAGTGGTGTGGGCCTACAGTTTTCCCGTTTTTCAATTGGCTTCTTGATAATAGGGGCCAGTTTCTCCCTTTGTGGCATAATTCTGTGGAGTATCTGTCTATCTAGACCTATGTTTCTCTGACCTTTCCAGCAATTCCATAAGTTGTTGAAAAACCATTGATCAGTCTTTCAATAAGCTGTTAGTAAACTAGCTAACGGAGAAGGCAATGGCACCCCACTCCAGTACTCTTGCCTGGAAAATCCCATGGATGGAAGAGCCTAGAAGGCTGCAGTCCATGGGGTCGCTGAGGGTCAGGCACAACTGAGTGACTTCACTTTCACTTTTCACTTTCATGCATTGGAGAAGGAATTGGCAACTCACTCCTGTGTTCTTGCCTGGAGAATCCCAGGGACAGGGGAGCCTGGTGGGCTGCCGTCTATGGGGTTGCACAGAGTCAGACATGACTGAAGTGACTTAGCAGCAACAGCAAACTAGCTAGAATAGATTCTGAAGCAGACTGAAACAGGTGGGATGTTTGGCTGGCTGATGTAAGGAAATAAACTTCTTATAGTGTTCTGAATATATAATAATATTAACATAGGATTATATGTAGTGTTCAGAAAATGGATTTTAATGTTAGCTTCTAGATAATATTAGCTTCCACATCATTTTATAGAAGCTCATGGTCATTTAGAATCTGTGATGGGGTTGACTCCAAGGACTAGTTCTCCTCCAGAGTGAAAAAACTTGACTTGTTTTCAGGTAACACTGTGGCCTGCAATTTCTGGTCCCCCTTGGAGCTAGACATGGATGTGTGACTAAGTGCCATATATTTACAGATGTAAATGGAAGTTGTTTTGTGTGTCCTCTGGGAAATAATTTTTTAAAATAGCTTTCTTCCGGTTACCTGAAAGTATAGAGCCAACTGGATGTGCTAACAGATTTGTTGTTGGGTGTGAGAAATGGATAAGAACCAAGAAAATCACATAGATTCGGGTCAGGGCTACTACAGGGATAGATATGTTATCAACTGAAATGGGGAAGGCTGTGGATGGAGGTTTGGAGAAACATCAGTTCAGTTTTGAACATGTTGAGTTAGAGATGTATATTTGAGATCCAGGTGGAGAAAACAAGTAGGCAATTTGATAAATAAGCCTGGAGTTCAAGGGAGAAGTTTGGGCTGGGTGCTGGGGTATTTTTGAGAGTCTTTAGCATTTAGATGCTAGTTAAACCAAAGAAATTGAATGAGATCATTATGAAACTGAGTATAAACACTGGAGAAGAACTAGCAGAGAGTCCTGGGGATTACAGCATTAGAGGCAGGGAGGAGAAACTAACTAAGGAGGCACATAGTGGAGAAAATAATGACCTTGGAGGAAAGCCCAGAGAATATGGTGTCCTGAAAGCCAACTAGAGAGAGAAGGAAGGAGTGATGATCTGGGTCAGATGTTGCTGAGAGGTGCGTAAGATGAATACTGAGCACTGGCCATTGGATTTACCAATGCCAAGGTGAGAGGTGATATGACAAGATCAATTTGGGTGGAATGGTGGGGATAAAATCCTGGTTAGAGTGAGCTTACATTACACAGACCCCAACTTTGCCTCATGGGTTTTCTATTGACTTGTGTCTATCTGAAATGTGGGAGCTTAGACAGAGGGTACAGATGAACCTTTTTTCAGGGCAGGAATAGAGACGTAGACATTGGGAATGGACTTGTGGACACAGTGTGGGAGAAGGGGGGGTGGGATGAATTGGGAGATTAGGATTGACATATATACACACTGGCTACCATGTGTGAAATAGAGAGCTAGTGGGGCCTGCTGGATAGCACAGGGAACTCAGCTCAGTGCTCTATGATGCCCTAGAGGTGTGGGTTTTTTTTAGGGAGGTAGTAGGAGGAAGATTCAAGAGGGAGGGGATATATGTATATATATAGCTGATTCACTTTGTTAAACAGCAGAAACTAACACAACACTGTAACTCAATTATACTCCAATAAAAAAGAAAATTAATATGGAAAAAAGATAGTGTGGGAAGACTTCATAGGCCAGTAATTCCTGTGTTCCCCTTTTGTGTGTGTTTGCATTATATTTATCTGTTATGGTTGTTTTTATATAAAACTCTGCTATTGCACAGGACACTCTGTTTCATAGCATTTACCTTTCTATTTTGTCCAGTTCAACCCTACTAGATAACCACTTCATTTATTTCCATTTAAAATGAAGAATCTAGGATGCAAAGCCTTGTCTAAGCTCATACAGCTCATAAGGGGCAGAGCTAACATTTGAACCCAGGAAGTTTGGCTGCTGAAATCCAAGATGCTAAATTCCACTCTCAGAGATATCTCTGACATGAATATGATACATTCCCAGTAACCAGAGGAGAGCGGAAGTTAGTAGGGATATAGCAGTAAACAGATAACGACAATAAGAAATTTCAGCTGGAGCATCTGAATCAGCCCTGGGTGTTCTAACTAGTCTTTCTCTAGAAGGAGGAGATGACTTGGGTCCTGAAGAACAAGTAACAATTAGTCAGTCAAAAAGGGCACCATGAAGGAAGTACCTTCTAGCAGAAGCAGTCAACAATGGGAAGCCCAGGTATATCAGAGGACAGGGCACATTCAACAAAGGTCTTATTAGCAAAGGTCTCATATGCTCTTTTAAAGATTCTAGATTTTACCTTGAGAGAAATGGAGAAGAATTAAAGTATTTAAGTAGGAGAATGATGTGTTCAGATTTGTAGAGCAGAAAGATCACTCTCAACCACTTTTGGGTAGAATACTGTAGTTTACCGCAGCCGATGTTTTGCCTACAACTAGAGGAATCAAACATACAAAAAAAGTTTTGAAGGTAACAGAGAGGTGAAGAAGCAACAAGTAATGGATGGGTTGGTATTTCTGAGGGAGGGGTCCCTCTGCAACTGGCTGGTGATGTCAGGCATTTTCTTTCTGGGAAACTTTTGCTAGTTCTAGGTCATGTAGGAGAATGCTAGTGAGAGAAAGGGGAGGCATTTCAGCTTTTGCCAGTCTTATCGGGTGGATATGATAGACTGGAAATTTTAAGTCCCAAATGCGTGGGGATACACATAAGAGGCTCAGAAACTTGGCAAGTAGCTTCCAAAAGTTAGAGTGAAATCTTCCCTAATCTGCTGGAGCTTAAGAAATGAAGCCAAGCTCATAGGCGTGGGCTGGCCTCAAACACGTACAATGCTCTTCCTTTAACAAATGTGCCTGATTCTGAAGCTGTGGGAATAGAAAGGTACAGAGCCATGATGTTTAAAGATAGTGGGGTGGGGGGGCGGAGCTGCAGGGCACATGATTAGTGTATGCACAATTCTCAGATTGGTTGACATCAAGGTAAAATTTTGAGCATCACCAGTCTTGTGGTTTGTCTGCATACCTACAACCAGCAATTTTCATCTGGTGGGGGTCTGCTCCCTGTAAAAACAATTTAGGAATGTGGGTCAGACCTTTATCTATATCTCTCAGGGAACTGGGCCTTTGGGGACTCTGCTACATGTGTGGCTGGTTTATAAGCTAAATTGTTACCAGTTTCCCAGCCCAACAGCTATTTGTTTCTACATCTTCATGTTTCCTAATCACTAACTCTTGATCCAGCCTTTGGAAACTCAAGGGGGGCCTGGGAGATTAAAGTAAAAGTTGTTGACTTCAAAGGACAGGGCACAGAGCTTGTATATATGTTCAGTTATCTGGAGAAGATGTCAGGGCTTTGCTCCAAAATCCCAAAGGTCTGAGCTGTGATCCACCCATAGGAGCTTGTCAACACCACCAAGTAGCATTCCTATCTGCTGCTGACACTCCCAGCCCCACTGGGTCTCCTGAACTACATGACCAGAAGGGTGGGGTGTCTGGAACAGCAGCCTGGACCCACTGCAGAGCCCTCTCTTAGTATGGGCCCCACTCAAAACTAGCAGCTTTGGGGTCACTCAGTAGAGGGTCAGAGCAACAAGCTGAATGAGAAAAATGTTACCCCTCAAATCCCAAGAGACCCCATAGGTTTTGTGCCTCTTCCTTGATTGTAGGACAGGCCAGATATAAAACCTGATCTTTCCCTGTGAAAGGACTATTTTGGGAATTCCCTGGTGGCCCAGTGGTTAAGACTCCACATTGTAATGCAGGGGATGTGGGTTTGATCCCTGGTCAGGGAACTGAGATCCCCCATGCTGCAGAGCGGCTAAGCATATGTGCCCCAGCTAAGACTTGATATAGCCAAATAAACAAATAAAACTTTTTTTTAAAGGGCTCTCTTAACAAATCCCATATCATTGAACCCCTAGAAGTTTCACAAAGGTAGACATCCTCTGAATTTTAGTTAGATTTATTTTCATCCTCTGACACATGAATGTGTCTTACCAACAAGCATAGAGTAGTTGTTATTTCTCACTCACTGGGTCCAACCAGCACCACGTCATCAATACAATGAAGCACCATGGTGCCTTGTGGAGGGGAGTGGTGATTGACAGCCTTAGGATCTGTTTTGATGTAAGGGAGGAGAGCTGGTATACCCCTGAAATAGGGCAGTGAAGATGTATTTCTTGTTAGCTGAGAGCAAACTGCTTCTGATGGGTCTTTTCCACAAATAAGGGGAAAAGAGTCTGCATCTTTCAAACGTCTGCCATCCCTTTAGGGATACAGAATTGCTCTTGGTTTACTATTTTTGTAAGTATAAGCAGTTCTAATTGTTTCCACTCGGCATTTGCCGCTATAATAGCCCTGACTCCACAGGTCAGGGAACCCATGTGGGGGTTCTGTTAGCAGCTAAGTGTGTCAGCTCCAATTCTACTTTCTGGAGCAGGGAAATAACCACAGGATGGGTGTAGGGTCCCACTGGGCACACTGTGAGAAGGACTTGAGTGAAAACTCCATTGGTCATCTGACCTCCAGAAGCTCATATTCTGGTTGAAGAATCACTGTCTCCTGGTATATGTGTAGTTCAGAGCTAGTACCTAGTAGTCCAATAAAGGTCTGATTATTTTCACTTTCCCAAAGTACCCTGGCAAGAGATTGTAGGTCTCTTTGGGGAAGGCTAGAAGAACGATTAATACAGTAAATTTTGGGTAGTGTGTGCTGGGGTCTTTCTTGAAGGGGACCCAGACTTCTCTTGATTCAAGGGGTTCTGAGTCTGTAAATTGGCTCAAGTCTGGGGATTGACTGAGGAGCTGTTGACTCTTTGATTTGGTTTGTGTTAAATCCATTGACTGATGTGGGAAAACTGACATCTGGATAATACTGAATCTTCTGACCCATGACCATGAAATATCTTTCAATTTAGTTAGTTCTTCTTGGATTTTTTTTCATCAGAGTTTTATTGTTTTCTTCATTTCAATTTGTACATATTTTGTTAAATTTATACTTAAATGTTTCATTTTGAGGGACTAATATGTTTGTATTTGTAATTTCAAATTCTACTTGTTTGTTGCTAATTGCTAGCAAAGAAATGTACTTTTTAATATTAACTTTGTATCTTGAAACCTTACTGTAATCACTTATTAGTTCCAGGAGATTCAGTTGATTCTTTTGGATACTTCTACACAAACAATCATATCAACTATGGGCAAAACTTTATTTTTTTCTTTCCCAATCTGTGTACCTTTTATTTCCTTTTCTTATCTTATTTTCTTAGCTTGAATTTCCAGTATGATGTTGAAAGTAGAGGTAGAGAGGACCTCCTTGCTTTGTTCTGATCTTAATGGAAAAGCTTTTAGTTTCTCAGTGGAAACCTTTTAAATGAAAGAATATTAATTGCAACTGAGATATTTATCAAACCTTATCTGAGATGTGTCAAGATTTCCCAGTGACCTTAGAGATTGTTTCAATCCCTGCTTCCCAGGTGGTGCTAGTGGTAAAGAACCTGTCTGTCAATGCAGAAGACATAGGAAACACGGGCTTGATTCCTGGGTTGGGAAGGTCCTCTGGAGAAGGGAATGGTAAACCACTCCAGTATTCTTTCTTGG
>SJYA01002015.1:13038-113086 GCA_006410615.1 Neotragus moschatus
CAACTTAGCATGTGCACATAAGTTACTCTGCATAAAAATTACCAATTCTTGGCGCTTCATCGCCTTTATTTTTAAGGACTGAAATGAAAAACAGAACAATGCCACTTGACTTCCTAAGGAAATAAAAGTTCTCTTCTTTACCCTTATGAAAAATTATAGAATAAACATATTAAAACTGATACCTCTCTGGGTAATTAGGAAGCAGGCACCTGTGTCTAAGCAAAGTCAATGTCAAATGTGAACACACTGTCATCAGCCACAGAAATACCTCAAAACTGAGGCTGCCCAGATTTAGGAATGCTTCTTGTCACAACTGTTAAAAATTAACATTTTAAATTTAAAATTAACAGGAGCAAGGGGTGATGAAACTTTGGTATACATCACCATTCAAAAGACCTTTTTGTTTTCTTGGATGATTCGTGATATTTTCCTAAGAAGAGAATAGTAGTAGGGGAGATTTAATAAGAAGAAGACTTGTCTGCTCTGGTAAAGTCCCATTTACAAAGGATAAAAATTCACTTTGGAATAAAGTGAAGCCATTCAGAGAGTTGAGTGCAAGCCACAATGGCCGGAAAACTATCAACTGGTTACACAACGCAGCTGGAAGGGAGCTCTGGGTTCAGTTTACACAGATTTGCTACTCAATAGCACTGCTCTAAGATATGATAATTCTACTTATGATAAATATTTAGCTATTTTAGCTATTAATCTTACAAACACTGTAAGTTCTTAATTTGAGCATGTGTTGTGTTGCTCTTATTCTTAGCAAGCAATCTTGGTTCATATAAAGGCTTTTGAAAATCTAAGCACATTATGTAGATTTCCACAATAAATAAGAGCTTCCCAGGTGACTCAGTGGTAAAGAATCTGCCTGCAGTGCAGGAGACACAGGAGATGTAGGTTTGATCCCTGGGTCGGGAAGATCCCCTGGAGGGAAATGGCACCCCACTCCAGTATTCTTGTCTGGAGAATCTCATGGACAGAGGAGCCTGGCAGACTATAGTGTGTGGGGTTGCAAAGAACTGGATGCGACTGAGCACGCACACGCAGTTAGGACTTCTGTAACTGTCAGTTTTAATTGAAACCACAGAAAGAGACTTGAAATATGTGAAAGATCTGTTAAGTAACTTATATTTTTGAAGCACTGTGCAAAGGATTATAAAATAAACAGTAAAAAGTATAATAAAGTAAGCTTGCTGTATATTTGATGTGATAAGCCACAAACATGGACCAACACATGAGCATTTATTACACAAACATTTCAATGCAAAGGGGCCTCATAAGGCAATGCATTATTTATTATTCATCAATTAAATTGCTTAATAAATAATTACCAGAGGAGTTCAAAGATGAAGGCGGTCAGCAAGTTTTTGACGGTGGAGGGACAGCTTGGTGTTGAAGGATAGGTAATATTTGGGTAGACAGGATAATGAGATGATGATTGCAAATAGCTTTAACTTTGGAATCAGAAAACTCTGGGTTTTCTATTCATTTTCAGAGTTCATCTCTTCTACAAAATCTTTAAAATTAAAAAAAATAATTTTCACGTTCCATTTCGTTAATTACAAAATATTGGCCATATTCTCCATGTTGTACGATACATACTTGCAACCTGTCTTACACCCAACAGTTTGTACCTCCAACTCCTCAACCCCTGTATTGTGGCCCCTTCTCCTTCTCCCCACTGGTAGCCACTAGTTTGTTCTTGAATCTGTGAGTCTGCCCTATGAAGTCTTTATTAACATCTCCCTCCCTCCTCCTCCCACCAGGCATAAAGGACTCCCCACAACCATCTCCTAGCAGTCTCACCAGGCATTGTATGTGCGTCAGCTACAACACTCTTTAGCATTTTCAAAAACGTGTCATTCTGTTGCTTCTTTACTCTGTCACCTTGAGCAAGTAAACATACCTTTCAGTCTTAGTTTCTTTATCGTAAAATAGAGATTCTTACTACTGGGGGTTGTTTTGAAAGTTACATAGAATGGTGTGTAAAAAGTAACTGAGACAGTATAAAGTCCATGCAAAATCTCCACAAATGTCATATTTCTGTCCTTTGATATGGAGAGGGAAAGACAACAGCGTGTGTTGGGGGCAAGCAAGAGGAACAGACACACCAGGTCTCTGTGGAGGTCCATGAGGGTAAGTGGAAGTTCGTACCCATATGGTACATTTCTAATTCCTAAAACCAGTGCCTTTCTCTTTTTACTCCCTTTAGACAACATCAAAAAAAGAAAAGGGAAGTTACACCAAATGGGCTCAAATCAGCCTTCAAAAAATTTTCTATTCAATTTCTTAGCAGATTAAATCAAAAGTAAAAGAAAAATTATTACCACTCTTTTCTGTGTAAAGTCTACAACTGACTTTTCTAAAGTTAAAAGAACCAGATATTCATTTTTTCTTTACTGTAAGTTTTACCATTTGTAAATGTAATCTTGAAAAAAGAAAATAAAATGCAGTAGTTTGGGAATTTGAAAACATTGAGGAAAACAATTTTTTTTATGTTTAGAAGAGTATCCAAAAATGTTTAATTTATTACTAATTTTGATCATCTTGTTTCAAATCATTTAAATCATGTTTAGCTTCATTGAATTCTGTGCAAAAATTTTGTTTCCGGCCAGGGATGCTCATGAATGAAAAATAGTTACTAGATACATTTATAGGTATGAAAACCATAAAGTAGCATAAGGAATGCTCTGTTCAGGTCTGGTCAATGTAGACATTGTAAAGAGGGAATATGCAGTGAGCAACTGAAATTTCAATTGCTCAGAGCCCACAGACATCCCGTAGGCAGGAAAACATCAATTGATATCTGTTCAGAAGCCACTGTATACTTGAAACTTCACTTGTTATGTTCACTCTTTATCCAAATTAAAAAAAGGGGGGGGGCAGGGAAAAAGAAAAGAAACAGCATATTGCCTTTTTTCCATGCTGAAAGCTCAAATAGTTCATGCTGTCAGACTGCAAAGATGGTGGGTACAACCTCTTGGGGAGAAGCTGAGATTTAAAGGATCTAAAATGAGCACACTGACACAGTTAGGCCACCTCTAAGTCTCTTAACCATTTTCTTTGGGTGAAAATCCATCCTTTTTCTCAAAGACCACACCGTGGTGATACACTTTGATCTACAGTGATTAAATACATGTGCTTATACACAAACTGGACAACGAGGTTTTTCTTTCATCTTTCATGAAAACTTCCAGCAGTGAAATAAAAAGTAGTCACTAAAAAAAACCCACAAAAAACAAAACCAGAACTTCATTAAGACCTATTGTTCCCACTTGGAGAGTCTAAGAGTCTAAGCTAAGGGCCCCTGCCTTTTTTATTTCCCTAAAAAGGTTTACAGTCAAAATCCTCACTTTGCAATGGGTTTAATCTGTAATCTCCATGGTATGGAGAAAGGGAGAGATTTGATTTGGTTGTTAATTATAAGAGCATATTCACAAGTGGTACATGTCAATCAATATTTCTAGTGGGTTTAAAACATCCACATGAAAATTCAGAGAACTCCCAGTTTTTGCCTAAAAGTACACACATCAATAAACTTAAAAAAAAAATCATTTTCTTGTGGGATTGCTACACCCTTGAAGCAGCTCAAGTCTGACTCTTTGCGACCTCATGGACGTCAAAAAAAAAAAAAAAGCCTCTGCCAGGCTGCTGTGTCCATGGAATTCTCCAGTCAAGAATACCGGAGCGGTTTGCCATTTCCTTCTCCAGGGGAACTTCCTGACCCAGAGATCGAACCTGGGTCTCCCGCATCGCAGGCAAACCTCCTATATATAATAAATATCACAGAGAGGCAGTATACGGCTTAATGAATATGGTCAACAATATTGTAATAACTTTGTGTTGAGACAGATGGTTATGAGACTTATCATGGTAATCATTTCATAATGTGTGCAAATACTGAATCACTATGCAGTACACTGGAAACTAACATAATATTGTACAGCAACTATATTTCAATTAAAAAATTTTTTAAACTAAATATATATGGGTCACAGAGTTTACAGAAGCGTGAAAACTGGCATCTGAAAAATGCTTCTCCCCTTATCTCTTTACAGTTTTAATAAGCCACTACATGTTAATAAAATATGGTTATCTCAAAATATACTTTTCAAAAGACATATTCTGTGTCAGTTAAAGCATTGAGTCCATGAGCACTTTAGAGAGATTTATCTGAGTTTTATAGTTAAAAGAAAAAAGGCCATTCTTATCAGTTCTGCACCTGTAATGAGAAAGGCCTTTGTTCTGCAAAAAGTCACAGTCTGAGGCACAGAGATGGTTTACAGCCAAGGATGCTGTGGGTCCAGCCACTTTTGCTGGCTGCCAGGTACCCAAAAGCTCCATGAGGCAATAGCAGAACAGACTATTTTCCTCTGTGGGAATTTCAGGAGAAGTGAAACCTACCTCAAGTAGGTTTAGAAAAAAACAGATTTTTTTTTTAACAAATCACAACCAGATTAATACAGAAAACCCAAGGGAGAAAAGTCACAGGCTCTGGCTCATTTCCCTGAGGTAATAGAGGGGAAATTTCTGGGGAGATCAGGTTTCAATTTTGTGTAATTATACACCCCATTGAATTTAATTATTTTGTAGTTAAATTCCTAAAAGACAAATATCTCTCCAGTTATCCACCTTCTTTTGCTTTCTGGTGTAATCACATTTTTCTGAATGGTTTGCATGAGAAAGTGGGTTTTTGGTAATGTTTGAAATGAGAGCTCTCTTTGCAAAGAGTTTTCACTGTCTATTCTTTAGCTAAGCTCATTTTACGTGAAAAATTAATAATTGGCTAAGGCTCTTTATTTGAAAACCACGAGTCCTTATTATCATGTCATCCAACTTTCCGAGGCTACTGTGAAAACTTTTCAAGATCTGATCATTAGGGCATTTGAAGGGTCAGCTCCTGCCTGGGCCTCCCCACTGGGCTGGCTGCATACTGGAGAGGAGATGAGGTTTTGAAAGATTTATCTCAGAGGCCGGAGATTTCAACTCAATGTCAGACATTCTGAAACTTTTCTCCGTGTGGGTTTGACAACGTCGTCTGTCTAAATTAGGTCCAGAGTAGATTGTTGCCGAGTGTGGTCATGGGAAGAAGGTTGGTGGAGAGACCTGCTTTCTCTCTAAGTCTTGCTCTGCTGTTAATTTGTTACTTGACTCATACTGTCATTCAATATTTATTCAACCTTTGTGAAGGCTGACTGGTGGTATACAGTTGGTTTTCTTCTTCAATGTCGGGAAGAACTGTAGCATAGTGCCTTGAAGGTCTCTGGACTCAGATAGCCCCAGTTTTGTGACTAATGTGACCCTGTGCATTTGCTTTCTTTCTCCAGGCCTCAGTTTCCTTATTTATAAAAGGGAGATAATAATTTATATTTCACATATTTGATTGGGATGCAGAAGAGACACTTCCCAGGTGATGCTAGTGGTAAAGAACCTACCTGCCAATGCAGGAGACATAAGATACATGGATTCGATCCTTGGGTTGGGAAGATCCCCTGGAGGAGGTTATGGCAACCCACTCCAGTATTCTTCCCTGGAGAATCCCATGGACAGAGGAGCCTGGTGGGCTACAGTCTTTGGGGTCTCAAAGCGTCAGACATGACTGTAGCAACTTAGTGCGTGCAGCTATGTACAGAAGAGACACTGATGGCAAAGTGCCTGCAAAAACACCTGGCCATCTGTAAGTGTCCTTCAAATAGCAGCTGTTACTGTCACACTGAAAAGGAGAAGCTGGTAGGGACAGTGGATTTTCACTGAAATGAGAATCAGAAGCTCTGAGTTGAGTCCTTGGTTAACCACTTGGCCTTGGGCAAGAAACGTAAACTTTTTCAGCTGGAGGCCATATCTGTGCAAAGAAGATGGGGTCTTGCTGGTCTCAGGGTCATTTAGAGGATTAAAATAAATGAGTGTGAAAGCACTGCCTTTAGTCTCTCTCCACTCCCCATCTCTCAGTACCTAGAAGGAATGTTGCACAACACACTTTTGGTCTCACTTAGCATTTGTCAAGNGTTAACCACTTGGCCTTGGGCAAGAAACGTAAACTTTTTCAGCTGGAGGCCATATCTGTGCAAAGAAGATGGGGTCTTGCTGGTCTCAGGGTCATTTAGAGGATTAAAATAAATGAGTGTGAAAGCACTGCCTTTAGTCTCTCTCCACTCCCCATCTCTCAGTACCTAGAAGGAATGTTGCACAACACACTTTTGGTCTCACTTAGCATTTGTCAAGGGCTTTCAACTTCCTCCAGAATTAAGTCCATGGCATTTATGAGCATGGCATTCTAAGCTGAGCACCCCAGTCTTTCTTAGGCTACAGTTGCCATCCCATTCCACATTTCCATTGTCTCTATTAATAATCTATAACCACATGGAACAAAAGCCCGNAGGAATGTTGCACAACACACTTTTGGTCTCACTTAGCATTTGTCAAGGGCTTTCAACTTCCTCCAGAATTAAGTCCATGGCATTTATGAGCATGGCATTCTAAGCTGAGCACCCCAGTCTTTCTTAGGCTACAGTTGCCATCCCATTCCACATTTCTATTGTCTCTATTAATAATCTATAACCACATGGAACAAAAGCCTGTTTCCTCGATCACACTTTGCCTTTGTACAGACTATTCCTTCTACTTAAATATTGTATGTTAACACATATATGTGGAGTCTAGAAAAGTGGTATAGAGATCTTATTTGCAAAACAGAAATAGAGATACAGACATAGAAAACAAAAATATGGACACCAAAGAGGGAAAGGGGGTGGTTGGATGGATTGGGATTGATATTTATACACTATTAATTCTATGTATAAAGCAGATAACTAATGAGAGCATAGTATATAGTACAGGGAACTCTACTCAATGCTCTATGGAGGTCTAAATGGGAAGGAAATCCAAAACATAGGGGGTACGTGTATACATACAGCTGATCCACTTTGCTGTACAGTAGAAACTAGCATAACATTGTAAAGCAACTATACGCCAATAAAAAAATTTAAAAAATAGAATAAGCATCTTATGTGTAATGAAAAAATGTAAAATATTGTAATTACAATTGGTGATGGGCAGGGAAGCCTGGTGTGCTGCAGTCCATGGGGTTGCAAAGAGTCAGACATGACTGAGCGGCTAAACTGAACTGATAAAATAAATGTATTTGCTATTAAAAATGATGCCTTCATTCTGGAACAAATAAATGGCCTTTGTTTTTTATCAACACATCTATTTTCTTAAGAATAAGGCAGTGTTTTATTCACCTTTGCATCCCAAGAGGCTGAGACAATGCCTGACATGTCTTTGGCATTCAATAAATTATTTTTAAACAAATAAAAGAAGGAAGGAAAATGTTAAAGCCATTATTGTTTAATTCATATTTATTGTAACAGGCAAACCCATAATTTTTAAGTTAGAAAAGGAAAAGACCATAGGCATTTGGAACACATTGCTCCAAAGAGGCAGTCTGAGTTGAGCTGGTACTCCAGTCAAGAGGGATCTTTCAGCTACTTTCAACAATTGTAATGTCAATATTTCTTGATATTAAAACAACAAAGAGGCCAACCTTTCCTTTTTTCTAGTTCACATCAATAATACAGAGTTCTTCCTAAGGAAAAATAATTAACAAATTCAAAAATGTGATCCATATAATGATTTGATTTGGTTTGAGTCTTCACTGGTCTTTATAGGAATGAAAGAAAAATGAAAACTGGTCTTTATAGGAATTAAAAACAAATCCTAGTCAGGTGTCCTAAAATTTCAATATACATGACTAAAAAGTAATTTCCAACTCAAGGCAGAAGAAAAGATATGGCAGGAGGGGAGGAAAATGGATAGATATAAGAAAAGAAAAGACTTGGGAGCTTTGAAACTCTCAATACAGTGGGCCATCTCTTGACTTCATGAAGTATCACTGAGTTTGGGGGTAAGTTTGCTTTGGAACTCTGTCTAGTTCCTTTTCTTATCTTTTCAACATCCAAGTATCTAAAAACATCCAAGTATCTAAGTATTTTTGCTGTTGGTCTCTTCACACTACCTTGGTCTCAATTGGTCTGTGAGCCTGTGAAGTGACCCAGGGCTCTAATTGTCCTTCTTTCTGCATTTCAACCCCATGGTCTTTCAGAAGCTTTCAGCTAAAGCAAATCCAAGCTAGGGTGCAGCCCTCCTAGGGAGTTTCACATTTGAAAAGAGGTCAGTAAGGTAACCAAAATGCATTTCTAAGGAATAGAATTTCAAGAGCTGTGAGAAAGAGAAGTGTAAAATCTGATGTTTCNACAGGACTGAGCAACTTCACTTTCAGTTTTCACTTTCATGCATTGGAGAAGAAAATGGCAACCCACTCCAGTGTTCTTGCCTGGAGAATCCCAGGGACGGGGGAGCCTGGCGGGCTGCCGTCTATGGGACACGACTGAAGTGACTTAGCAGCAGCAGTGCATATATTGAGCTTCTGTGGTGGCCCAGGTGGTAAAGAATCTGCCTGCAATACAAGAGACCCAGGTTCTATCCCTGGGTCAGGAGGATCCCTTGGAGAAGGGAATGGCAACCCACTCCAGTATTCTTGCCTGGAGAGTTCTATGGACAGAGGAGGCTGGTGGTCTATACTCCACGGGGTCTCAAAGAGTCGAACATGACTGAGTGACCAACACTTACTTAGTGTGTATATGTCAGCGCTACTCTCACTTAGTCTCACCCTCTCCTCCCCACACTGTGTCCGCAAGTCCTTTCTGTACATCTGCATCTCTATTCCTGCCTGCAGATAAGTTCATCAGTACCATTTTTCTAGATTCTGTATATATATATATATACACACACACACACACACACACACATATGTGCTAATATACAATATTTTTTTTCTCTTTTTGATCAGACTCTTGATGCAAGAGTTTGCTGCTGTAGTGTAAACATAGGTATAGACAACATGCAAATGAATGGGCATGGCTGTGTTCCAAGAAAAGCTCTTTACAAAAGTAGGAAGTGGACAGATCTGACCAATGGGCTGTAATTTGCTTACTCTTACATAGACTCAAAGACTGAACATTGTAGAACTGATGCTTTTGAACTGTGGTGGAGAAGACTCTTGATATTCTTGGACTATAAGGAGATCAAACCAGTTGATACTAAAGGAAATCAACCTCAAATATTCATTGGAAGGACTGATGCTGAAGCTGAAGCTCCAATATTTTGGCCACCTAATATGAAGAACTGACTCATTAGAAAAGACTCTGATGCTGGGAAGGATTGAAGGCAAGAGGAGAAGGGGACGACAGAGGATGAGATGGTTGGATGGCATCACTGATTCAATGGACATGAGTTTGAGCAAGCTCTGCGAGATGGTGAAGGATAGTAAAGCCTGGCATGCTGCAGTCCATGGGGCTGCAAAGAGTCAGACATGTCTGAACAACAACATAGAGCTTTATTATGCTTTGGTTACTAAGTCGTGGACCATGGGGGTGATGACAGTAAGTAGGTGCCATTTATTGAATGTCTACCATTCATCACCTGAGGTTAGGCTTGTTGCCATCTCTAAAAATATTTATATTTTGTTATCAAGGAAGATAAAGAAGTTTTTTGGGATGACAAGAAGCAGAATCTGCTACAATGTAAATAAGACTCGATTCAAAGTTACAAATGCATAGACAAAAACATTTAATATTATAAAGATTTACTTTTCCCCAAATTTATCTATTAATATCCTGAAATTCCAATTAAAATTCCCAGAGATTTTTTTATGGACTGTGCCAGTTGACCTTTAAAATTCAAATGGAAAAAAACAAAGGATTAAGAATAGCCTATACAGTTTTGGAAACTGATAATAGAAACACTGGCTCAATGGACATGAATTTGGGAAAACTCTGGGAGATAGTGAGAGACAGGGAAGCCTGGCATGCTGCAGTCCAGGGGGTCTCAAAGAGTGGGACACAACTTAGTGAGTGAACAGCAACCATACATAGGAACACAGGGGCATTTGGCCTATCAAATTTTGATACTTGTTATAAAGCTGAACTAATTAAGATAGTAGTATTGTCTCTGGATTAGGAAAACAAAGTCATCAGCAGAAGAGAGTGTTCAGGAACAGATATGTGCATATTTTGTGGAGGAAGCATTCAAATGGGGAAAGGATGGAGAATTCAATACATAATGGTGGGGAGAAAGAGTTATTTCCTCAGGAAAAAATTAGATTCTTATCTCACTCTAATCACAAAAATAAACTCCAGGTCACTTAAAGACATATGTAAAAAGGAAAATATTAATGTTTTGAGTAGAAATTTAAACTTGAAGTTAAAAAAAAGAGGTTGAAAAAAATAGGACAGAAAAGGAAGTATTTTGATGAATCTGTTCTCATTAACATGAAAAATTTTCATAAAATAAAAGACATCAGAATCAAAGTAAAAAGACATTCCAGGGAGCAGTGGACATTATATAGCACAGAATGAAAAGATAGTTTGGTCTGGAATACATAAAAACAGTTGGAGAAAGGTGGGTGAATATGAACCAGAAATTCTCAGAAGAAGGACCCTGAGAGGCCCACAAACATGTGAAATTGATTCTTGGTCTTGCTAGTAGCAGGGAAATGGAAATTAAGCAAAAATCAAAGTTTATGTCAAACCCATTAGATAGGCAGTCATTTTAAAAAAGTGACAGTTCAGGAATTGGCAAGCATGTGGAACAAAGTTCTCAGCCACTGCTGGTGGGTTTATAAACTGGCACAACTAATGGTGATCATTTTGTAATGTACAGAAATATTGAACCACTGTGTTGTGCACCAGGAACTAAAGTAAGATTGTTGGTCAACTATATCTCAACAGACAGACAGATTCATAGAGCAAGAGATCAGACTTGTGGTCACCAGAGGCAGAGGGCAGAGGGATGGGGAATTGGATGAAGGTGGTCAAAATGTATACATTTACAGTTGTACAATAAATAAGTATTAATACTAGGGAAGTAACTAACAACATGACCAATACAGTGAGCACTGCTGTATGTTATATATGAAAGTTATTAAGAGAGTAAATCCTCAGAGTTCTCATACAAGTTAAAAATACCTTTTTTCTTTTATTTTGTATCTATGTGAGAAGATGAATCTTCTCGAAACTTCATCATGCTGTGCACCTTATACTTATGTCAACTAATCTCAATACAACTAGAATAAAATAAAGATTAAAAAAAAACCAGCACAACTTCCCTAGAAGGAAAACTGATAAAGGACTGTAATGTTAAGGATGTACTTGGTAGTTACTGTATGTATACAGTAAGCACACACATACACAGGTAATGATTCTCTTGTTTGTCAGATCTAAACTCTCTTTTCATAACAAAATCACCCTCTTTTTAATTTCAGACAAAAGTCAGTATAATGCCATTATCTAAGTATAAAAGAGAAATATCATCATAAAATGTGTATTTCAATATATAGATGTTTGGGAATAATGAAGAAGTACATACCTGCATAGGGCTTCCCAGATGGCTTAGTGATAAAGAGTTCGCCTATCAGTGCAGGAGATGCTGGTTCCATCCCTGGGTAGGGAGGAACCTCTGGAGAAGGAAATGTCAACCCAGTTTAGTATTCTTGCCTGGAAAAATCCCATGGACAAAGGAGACTGATGTGCTGTAGTCTATGGGGTCACAAACAGTTGGATGTGATTTAGCGACGGAGCACGCATACACATACCTTCATAGATTACATGAATGGAGCTTCTAAAAGCACAGACTGTTTTAGCCACTCAAAAGTTAAGTTACTGTTGGTGGTGTAGTTTTCCAAAATGGCAAGTTTTCCCAAATTAATAAAGTTGTGAACAAAATATAATCTTCGCTCAATTTACAGTTATATGGAACATCCAGAGTATATGACTGTAGTTTATATGTATAAAATGGAGTAAGGTTCTAGGCTTGGATTACTTACAAACAGGTTTTTCAATTACACAGAAGCCCTACTGTAGGATACAGGACAAGTCACTGTGCTTTTGACTGCAGCACAGGAAATGCCAGGAATGCCACCCGATCATTGTGACAGCCAAAGTCTCCCCCACAAAATGTTGAATTGTTTTCTAAGAGATGATCCTGCCCCATTGGGAGCCACTGCTTGAGAAAACCTCTAATGTGGGCACAGGAAGAAATGTGAAGGCATTCTCATCGCTACATTCTTTGTAACAGCAAATAATTGTAAACATCCATTGACACAACAATAGTTTCTATATGTACGCATGTATGTATTCATCTATCATCTCTCTATCATCTATCTCTGGATGGGTGTGTGTATACTTTGGTATACTCATATGATGAAATTTCATATATTGAAATAATAAATTAGAGTTTCATTAGTAAAATGGATATAGCTCCAAAATACAATGTGATAAGAAAACACAGGTTGCAGAGTACTGCGAATAATAAGACGCCATTTAAATAGAGTTTTAAAACATGTGTAACAATAGTTATTTAATGTATTTAATAGTTTTTTAATGTATCCTCTATATTGCACAAAACCATAAAAAATGTGTATGAGAATTAGAAACATCCAGTTCTGGATAGTGGTTACATCTGGGGAGGGAGGAAGAGAAATGTGATGGGTGGATAAGCAGTGGACTTTAGCTGCATTCTCTATTCTTAGCAAATAAAATGTTTAAAGAAAATACTGCAAAACATATCTCTTTATATTTGGCAATATACTAGTGCTATTTTTTAGTGTTCTTTTCCTCTATGATTTTTTTGTTGCTGTGAACATCATTCATAATACCAATTTTAATTGTCCTTTGATGGTAGCCTTTGATGTTTTATAGGACATAACCATGTCTTGTTATTTCTTTGTGCATAGAATGATGTAGATTGTCAGTCCCTTTCAGACATTATTCCTTACTGAACCTCCAGCTTGAGAGTGAGACAAATAGAGCAGTAGGAATCTCACCACCTCCCATAACTTGGTAAGGTTTGGAACCGTTGGACTGTCTTAAGCCATATGAGGGCTCCTCATGGGACTGCTACACTTGGGTGTCTAGTGCCTGGGACTACACTCTTCTCTGGTTCCCGGACTTTGGCTGGGATGGAAGCCTTGTCCTGAATCCAGCTTTTGTGGCCCAGCCCTGATGCTGCAGTGTCTGTTCCCTCTGCTCCCCACTGTATTACAGAAAACCAGACAGCTCTCCTGTCATTGCATCGTCATGACTGCCTCTACTAAGAAACCCTTCTGCCCCACCATTAAGGTGGGCCATCTTGTGCTCCAGCACCACCAGGATCAGGTCTGATTTGTCACACACCTCAGCCCTCTGCAGCAAGTCGTACTTTTGGAACCCCCTTGCCACAGTTCCTGAGTCTATTCTTATTATATTCCAGGACTAGGCCACCTGGACCCTCCTTGTTTATGTTCATTATTACAACATTGTTATTAGATCACCCTCTTAAAATGTCTTAGTTTGAATGATGAATTATATGATCACTCAATTCATAAGTCTTGGCTTATGAAGCATCTTTACCAAGATACACTCAGTGTTCTCCAAAGTAGCTTCCAGGTAAAACAATAGCTGAAAATAAGCTTGCATTTGGGGAATGCAGAACGCTCGTTTATTCTTTAGGTCTCCAAATAAATAGCATGTAGAAAAATCTAAATGTGGTATTATGTACACTGGAATTACAATGATCAATGGTGAGGAATGTTACACACGCTATAATGGTGTTTTATAGTAAAGAAATAATTTTAAAATATTATTTTATAAATTAGTATTGACTGCAGATTAATTATCATCATAGCAATACTCACTTGCATTACAGTGTTATTTTTTTGCTGGAGTATAATTGTGTTACAATGTTGTGTTAGTTTCTGCTGTACAACGACATGAATCAGCTATATGTATACATATATCCCCTTCCTCTTGAACCTCATTCCCACTCACCCTTCTAGGCCATCATAGAGCACTGAGCTGAGCTCCCTGTGCTATACAACAGCTTCCCACTAGCTACGTATTTTACACTTGGTATTCTAATGTCCATTGCAGCACTGTTTATAATAGCCAGGTCATAGAAGCAACCTAAATGTCTATTGACAGATGAATGGATAAAGAAGGTGTGGTACATACATATAATGAAATATTACTCAGCCATAAAAAAGGATGAAATCGGGTCATTTGTCATGTTGTGGATGGACCTAGAGTCTGTCATAAAGTGTCATCTCTTTATAAAGGAGAAGTTGAAGAATTAGTCGTTGGCAATTCTGTTCTTCTAGCTCTTTGGGCTAAAAATTTGGAATCATCCTTGACAGTTCTATTTCTTCCATACTTCAGATCTAATTATTAGAAAATGTATCAGATTATATCCCAAATCTGACTACACCTCACGATGGCCATCATGGCTGCCCTGGTGCAAGCTGCCATCATCTTTCTCAAGGGCTATTGCAGCAGCCTTCCCCTAGAAATGCCCCGACCTCAGCCTTGGGTCTCCTTGAGGTTTTTCTTCCGGTGAATGAATCACAGGGCTCCTTGCTATGACTACTCCATTGGATTCTTACTTTAATCACAATTCAAAGAAATCTCAAACCTCATCCCCTCCTACTGTTCTCTAGCAAGACTGGCTTCCTTGTTCTTCCTCAAATACATGAAGCTCCTGCCTCAAACCCTTTGTTCTTGTTCCCTGTGAATATATCCCTGCAGATGTCTGTGTGACTGCTTCCTTACCTCCTTCCAGTCTCTTAACAATTTTCACACCATCAGAATGGGTGTCCATGGTGACTCTACCTAAAGTAGCAACCCCTCCCATTGTTCCCTCTAACTCCCACCGCTGCTTAATTTTTTAAATAACACTTCCAACTCCTTACATGTTTGTTGTTGTTGTTTAGTTGCTTAGTCATGTCTGATGCTGTGACCCCATGGACTATGGCTTGCTAGGCTTCTCTGCCCAAAGATTTCCCAGGCAAGAATATTAGATGGGTTGCCATTTCCTTCTCTACCTGACATGTTCCATTTTTATGTATTTATGTCTTGTCCTATTAGACAGACATTACCTCTTATGGTAAGCCACAAGCTTCCCTTGTGGCTCAGACAGTAAAGAATCTGTGTGCAATGCGCAAGACCCAGGTTTGATCCTTGGATTGGGAAGATCCTCTGGAGTAGTGAATGACAACCTACTCCAGTATTCTTGCCTGGAGAATCCCATGGACAGAAGAGCCTGGTGGGCTACAGTCCATGGGTTCGCAAAGAGTCAGACACAACTGACCAACTAACACTTAACCTCCCAAAACAGAACGTAATAGCATAATAGCAGTGAGGTTGGGGAGTTGAGTATAATCCTGGTTGTGTCACTGAGTCAGTGTCAGTGTCTCCCACATCTAATTTGTGTGTGTGTGTGTGTGTGCGCATATGCACACATGTGCAACATTAAAAGGTAGTATGCAGCAGGTGCTTCATTTGACCCTAGAAAATCCATGATTCATTCTGGGTTTTAAAGTCACAGTTCGGCAGGTGGATGTCTTAGCTCTGAAGGCAGATGGCTGATCTGCCTTTCCTGCCATGCACACTGAATACTCTTGGAAGCATAAAAACTGATGTAGAGTTCCAGCAATGCTGGAAACTAGGAATATCAAACAATGAATTGCCAGACACCGGGAAGAATTTCAGTAACCACACAGAGATGGGGCTGGATTGACCACCATCAAAGTATGACCACCATACTTTGAAACTGCTGAAACAGAACAGCAGAGTCAAGCAGGAAAAGGTCAAGACACCTATGTGTCCTGCTTGGAATCTGACAGTCCATATGTGCTTTCTGTTGATGGATTAAAAATGAGATATAAAAATGTGCATTTAAAAAATTAAGACCATTTCATTATAACCTGACTTACATTCAGTGCCATGCAGCATGTTGTTTTATTTTGTCTAGTATTTATAAGTATAGAAGATATATTTACAATGTGTAATATGTAATATTTTATGCATAAGCTGTAGTATGGGCTTCACTTAAAATCATTTTCAGATTGTGTAGTTTTGATCTATACATTTTTATGAATGCATTTCAGCATACATATTTTTATCAGATATGTCGATATTTTTGCCAAAACCACATGGCAATTCTAAGAAAGATGAGAAAAGATTGCCAGCCCTGGCATGTCTTTGGCCAATTCAAAGGTGAACAAACCAGAGACAACTACACAGTACCACATCGCAGTGCCTTCTGTGGGTGGCCGCATCTGTGTTCAAGGCCAGCTTCATTAGTATAAACCTGTACTGTCACGTGGGACGTCTTGCTCAGAAGCTCTTGATTTGCTCCTCTGCTGTTGCCATCTTGAAATTCTTAATATTTTAACACTTGAGATTTTACATTTAAATTTGTGTTTTATAAGAAACAATAGAGTGGAACTTCCCTGGTGGTCCAGTGACTAAGACTGAACACTCCCAATGCAGGGAGCGTGAGTTCAATCCCTAGTCAGGGAACTAGATTCCACATGCTGCAACCAAGAGTTTGCATGCCACAACTATGCAAGATCCTGCATGCTGCAAGGAAGATCAAAGATCATGCATGCTACAACTAAGAACCAGCATAGGCAATAAATAATTTAAAATATATATATATATATATATATAAAGAAACAATGGAGCAAGCATGTGTGAAGAGAGGAGATTCATGTGGTATGTCTGCTATTTACTGCCATGTCATCCTTACACAAAATCACATCCTCATCCAAAATCACTGTGGATGGTGACTGCAGCCATGAAATTAAAACATACTTTCTCCTTGGAAAAAAAGCTGTGGCAAACCTAGACAGTGTGCTAAATAGTAGAGGCATCACTTTAACAGCCAGGGTCTGCGTAGTCAAAGCTATGGCTTTTCCAGTAGTCATATACAGATGTGAGAGTTGGACCATAAAGAAGGCCGAGCACTGAAGAATTGATGCTTTCAAATTGTGGTGCTGGAGAAGACTCTTGAAAGTCCCTTGGACTGCAAGGAGATCAAACCAGCTGATCCTAAAGGAAAGCTGAAGCTGAAGCTCCAATACTTTGGCTACTTGATGCCAAGAGTCAACTCATTCGAAAAGATCCTTGTGCTGGAAAATATTGAGGGCAGGAAGAGAAGAGAGCAAAAGAGGATGAGATGTTTGGATGGCATCACGACTCAATGGAAATGAATTTGAGGAAACTGGGAGACAGTGAAGGACAGGAAAGCCTGGTGTGCTGCAGTCCATGGAGTCACAAAGAGTTGGACACAGCTTAGCTACTGAACAACAGCAACAACATCCTCATCCAGCCTTCTTCATGCGCCAGGAGCACAGAACTCCAGTGGGCTCAGTGTATAAAAGCTCAGTGAGACTCAAAGAGCACAAGTATGTTATATTGAGTAAGTGGAGAAGACAGCAGTCCCAGAGGCCACACCCTCCACTGGAACTTGGTTTGACTTCAGAGAGAAGGCCATGCTGGTCTAAGAAGCGTGAACACCTAGTGACCACAGTCATATTCCTTCTGACTGTTAATGGGCTGCACCGTGGTCCATTAAAGAGATAATTAAGTTAGATGAAGTCATTAGAGTGGGCCATCATCCAAAAACCTTATAAGAAGAAAACATTTAATGCAAACATGAAAAGACATAGGGAATACCATCTAAAGATAAAGAGAGAAAGCACCAAGGAAAGAGGACCGAAAGAAGTCAGCACTGCCATCCTGGTCTTGAACCTCTAGAACTGTGGGAAAAAAAATATCAGTTGCTTAAGCCACCTCATCTGTGGCACTTTGTTATGTTGGCCCTGGCAAATTGATATACCTACCATGTCACTTCCCTGTATCAGCCAGCCACTTATGTGAAAGTGATGACATAGATGAAAGGGGAAGGTAAAGCAACCTGTGGTTCCTTTTCAAGTTCTTTTGAACTCATTGAGAAGTCAAAAGGAGAAAGTGCTAGTTGAATGTGCATGAATCAAAGAGTGAAAGAAAACAGCTGAGTTAATTTTGTGCTGCACTTCCACTGTTTTGATATATATGCACTGTCATGTGTGAAATAGACAGCTAGTGGGAATCTGCTGTACAGCACACAGAACTCAGCTCAGGGCTGTGTGGTGACCTGGGGTGGTGGGATGGGTGTGTGTGTAGGGGGTGGAGGAGGTCCAAGATGGAGGGGATATATGTAACAAACAGCCAATTCACTTCCTTGTGGAGCAGAAATTAACACAACATTGTAAAGCAACAATATCTTAATTAACACATACACAATAACATGCATATATTGTTCTGTTAATATCAAACATTTAATGATACACTAAATGTAAAAGCACTTCCTTCAGTGTCTAGATAAAATTGATGATAGCTAAAACTATTTTGGGCTTGGGTCTAGTCAATAAGAATTAATGTAAATAGAAAAAAACTCCCTTAAAAGCAAATATATATCATGTTAAATATTGCAATATTAGGTATAAAGTCATATATTAATGAAGATTTGGAAGTTAATGGAAGGAGTAGGTTAAAGAAAGATCTAACATCTCTTCTTATGTTGGGACTATCAGAGAAACTTTTCTCAAACTTGATTCAGATAAACAGCAAATCTTACCTCTTTAGCTCTGAATCCAAACCCTCTTGCCTTTCTAAGTGTGTTAATTGATTTCCTTCTCTTTTAAGTCATCAATGGTGTTCTTTATACTGAATCATTCTCAACAGCATGTATATACATTCTAATGCTTCCATTCAGAAGGCAGACACAAACTCAAGACGAACAAAGAAAGTCCTCTCTTGACCCAGCATCCCTTATCAGTATCCTCTGATGGCTTGCTCTCCTCTACTGGCTTTTAAAGTTTAAAGCATCTGATCCTGAACCCTCTCATCTTCCCTCCTTTCCCTCTGCTCTCTTTCCTTCTCCTTTCTTCTCCTTTTGGTTTCCTCCTCTAGATGGTTTCAGATAGTACAAGGGCTTCAAATGACATCTAAAGCTGATGATTATCTACAGTGTCTACAGTGTGGGCTTCATCCCTGATCCCTGACTGATAATGAGTAAGCCACTTGTGTGTCCCATGGGCATAACATGTTTAGGGCAGAGCTCTGCCTTCCATCCCTGTCCTCATGTCCCCCTCTTTCTGTGCGTGTGTGCTAAGTCTCTTAAGTTGTGTCTGACTCTGGGCGACCTTATGGACTGTAGCCCTCCAGGCCGTGGGATTCTCCAGGAAAGAATACTGGAGTGGGTTGCCATGCCCTCCTCCAGGGGCTCTTCCCAATCTAGGGATCAAATCCCTGTCTCTATGTCTCTTGCATTGGGAGGTGAGTTGTTTACCACAAGTGCCACATGGGAAGCCTACTCCCTCTCTTCCGGTAGTCTTCACCAAAACTAATGGCACCCAGGCTACAGATCTAGCTTTCCTCTTTCTTTTTCCTCTCACTGGTTGTTTTGAAAATCCTTCCCTTTCTTTCCATTTTCACTGTCACCATTTTAATCAAAGCCACTATCATCCCTTAATTGAGAAACTGAAATTCTCAGCTCTGGTTTTCCTCTTCCACTCTTGCCTCTCCCCATCCCATGAATAACTTTTTAAAAGAGAAATTAGATTGTGTCATTTTTACCTAACACACTTTGGTGCCTTCCTGTCCTCTACGGTGGTGGTAGTGGTTTAGTCACTAAGTCGTGTCTGACTCTCTTACAACCCCATGGACTGTAGCCTGCCAGGCTCCCCTGCCTGTGGAATTTCCCAGGCACTGGGATTGGGTTGCCATTCCCTTCTCCAGGGGATCTTCCCAACCCAGGGATCAAATCCAGGGTCTCCTGTATTGCAGGTAAATTTTTCAACTGGGCATTAAAATATAAAATAGAGAGATAGAGTTAATTTTCACCTGGAGTCTCTTGAAAATTGAGAAAGAAGTTACTCCTTGGGCACTTGAATGGTCAAAATAAACACTCTTGCTTTAATTCTTTATTTTTTCTTTTTGGGTAGTTCGTTTCCTAAAGAATAAAAAAATAATGAAGGGAGCAGATATTATGCAAGTTGTCTCCAGAGAACATATTATGTGCAAATCATTTTAGGAGCAAGAAGGAAAACTGGATAACCCACCCCCTCAGGACCACATGCGACCCATGGACCAGCTGGAACTCTATTTGAAGAGTTCAGAGGAAAATCACATAGCTCCTCTTGTAACTCAGGGGATTCTATCCTAATGTGCCTTTCCTGCTTCAAAGTGTGAGTAAACATGTTTTAAATTTCTCCTAGGTACCATAAATTGCACTGCAGGGGACTTCTAGCAATAAAAGGTCATGTTTAATTAGAGCAACACAGAAATGCTATTAGTTGTGGTTTCTTTGAAAAAGAGAGATAAAATAATTCACCTGTAATTTTTAAAAAATTGAAGTGTAGTTGATTTAAAATGTTGTATTAGATTCAGATACACAGCAAAGTGATTCAGTTTATATATATATATATGCATATATATATATAATTTTTCAGATGTTTTTCCATTATAGGCTATTACAATATATTGAATATAGGTTCTTGTGCTGTATAGTAGGACCATGTTGGTTATTTATTTTATTGATAGTTGGGAGGTTTAAAAATTTAGGTTTGAGCTGGTGGATACGATGTAGTGAGGGGAAGTTCTTGAATGAAGAAGTGATGAAGTGGAAAGTTTTAAGGATAGTCATCTCTGAGGGAAAAAAAAACAGCTGAGTTTTTGTCATAAGCTAGGCTTGAAAATATGAAAAGGGAAGGGAAATGACTGAGAATGGAAAAAAAAAAAAAACCTGAACATTTTGGTTGAATTTGAGAGAACTTATGGAAAAATAACTTGAAAAGACTTTATTACAGAATTATTTTGAAGTATGTGGGAAGCCATTTTCAGTTTTACTGTGATACTATCTCTAACATAATGTTTTAAAGGTTATATTTTTGCTTCTCTTTGAAAATTAATTTGTTGTATGATGCCCCAAATAGTATCACTTTTTTCTTTTTTTTTTACTTGAATGAAAGATCCTTTAAATTCTATAGTGCTTCACAAATTTCAAGTTTCACACACATGACTTCATACAATCCTGAATAACTCTTTTTCTTACTACCCGTGTCTCCTCTCACCATGGGTAACCACTGGTTTGTTCTCTATACGTCAGTCTGCATTTTTTGCTGTTGTTGCATTCAGTAGTGTGTTATATTATTTTAGATTTCAGATATAAGTGATATCATGCAGTATTTTTGTGATATCACTTTCCCTGTCTAACGTCACATAGCATAATACCCTCCATGTTCATTCATGTTGTTGCAAATGGCAGAATCTCATTCTTTTTATGACTAAATAACATTCAACTGTATATATATATATATATATATATATATATACACCATATCTTCATTATTCGTTCATCTCTTGATGGACACTTAGTTTGCTTCCTTACCTTGAAACTGAAAATAATGCTGCTGCAAATATTGGGGTGCCTATATCTTTTTGAAATAGTGTTCTGGGTATTTTTTCGGATATACACCCAGAAGTGGAGTTGTGGGTCATATGGTAGTTTTATTTTTAGATTTTTGAGAAACTTTTGTGCTACTTTCCACAGTGGCTATACCAATTACATTCCCACCAACAGTGTATGAGGGTTCCCTTTTCACTACATCCTCGCCAACGTTTGTTATTGGTGCACCTTTTGATGATAGCCATTCCGATTGGTTTGAAGTGGTACCTCAAGTGGCTTTGATTTTCTTTTCCCAGATTAGTAGCAATATTGACCATATTATCATGTGCCAGTTGGCCATCAAGCACCAATTTTCAAGATCTCTAAATTATGAATTTAAACGATAAAATCAGCAGTAAATAGTGGTAAGAAAGAATGCTGACTAGGGAAGTAGAATGGTGTTTTGAGTTTCCCACCTGCTGGGCTCCATATATTGGTATAGACCATTCATTTAAAGTATGTTGCAGGTGCAAAAAAGCATAAGAAATACAGGTTTGTAGTGTGTGAAAACACCCAGTCTTATCTAATCATCTTTGAAGAAAAGACTTGGAAACAGAATTGTTTGCCAGCATCAGATGCTATAATGAAGAGAGATCAACAATGGAAAAATAAACAGGGTAATCAGAGAAAGACAGCATAGTGAAAAGAAGATTGGATTTTGGGTTAATCTCGATTCTGCCCTTTTTTGGGCAGTTCTCTTAGGCTATCATTAGGAAATTTTCTTCCAAGTCGATGGAGTTGGACATGAGGAATTCTCATTCTCTTCAGTTCAGTTTGGTTGCTCAGTCGTGTCCGACTCTTTGCAACACCATGAATCGTAGAACACCAGGCCTCCATGTCCATTACCAATTGCCGGAGTTCACTCAAACTCGCATCCATCAAGTCGGTGATGCCATCCAGCCATCTCATCTTCTCTCATCCCCTTCTCCTCCTGCCCCCAATCCCGCCAAGCAACAGAGTCTTTTCCAAGGGGTCAACTCTTCGCATGAGGTGGCCAAAGTATTGGAGTTTCAGCTTCAGCATCAGTCCTTCCAAAGAACACCCAGGACTAGTCTCCTTTAGTATGGACTGGTTGGATCTCCTNTTTTTTTAAATACTAACATTGCTACAGGACATTGCTACAACTCTAGGTACCACAACCAGTAGAAATAATGCAAGTACTAGCAGGAATCTGAAAGCTCTTTAAACCCACTTTTCAGATATGGCTTTATCTGGATTAGATAACTCACTCACGTGATCTTACTAAGCTTACATTTCATATCTATCTTATATTCCAGATAAACACAGGTCATTGTAGAATTTGAAAGTATGGTCTCTGATTATTATTCCAAACTAAACCATACAGAATAAAATGAGAGACACATGCCTGGCTTCTTAAAAGTGTGAAATACAGAATGTTTTTGCCCACATTCCTGCCATTATATTTTTTGAAGAAAAATGTAATAATTTGGAAGAGAGGAGAGGAGGGATATATTTTTCATGTGATCTCAGGAAATAATACTTGGTGGTGACTATGGTGATAAATAAGAAAATGATTAAGAAAGTAAACAAAATATAATGATAGGAGAAGGGCTGGCTGGGAAGGAAATAAGCATTAAGAACATACTATAAATAAGGTGCTAGATGTGGGCATTGCATTTACTGTGAATTTGAATTGTGTAAATTTGAAATACCATGATCCACATATTAGATTTCCAATTTATGCAAAGTTGAAAATTCTCTCAAATTAAAAATTCTTTAAAATACTGTATACTTATAAAAGTTAAGGGTTGGGCAAATGCATTTATGCTATTGACACCTTGTCTGGAAATAAAAATATCTGTCATCCTTTGTTAAGATTACTTTGGTTATTATGCGAGTTTTGATTTGTGCTCTTCAGAAATCTCTTTCATGGATTATGAGGGCCATCCACTGAGTTTAGGGGATGCTAACTTGAACAGACATCAGTCAGTGCTGCTGAAGTTCTCCCTGTCCAGTGAGGGAGACAAAAAAGTATACAGATGAAAGAAATAAGATGAGATATGGAATGACTGAGGCACACACAGTATGTTTCCAGAGTCCAGAGAAAAGACACCTGACTCAACTTTAAAGTCAGGGAAGACATTCTAAAGCAACTGTCATCTGAGCTGATTCCTGTAGAAAAGTGCAGTTTCTCCTGGAGAACAGTTAACTGGATGTTGAGTGGACTATAGGAGGAAAAGCAAATGCAGATGGAGAGAACAATATATGTAAAGGTATGCAGACAAAGAAACACTGTGGTTAGTCCAGAACACAATAAGCAATGAGTCTGGAGAGGTAATTGGCAGCTGTATTATCCAGGGCTATATGCTAAGGAGTGTGGACAAAATACTCACTTCATGGGCTTCGAGTATGACACAGCCCAATTTCTATTTTATAGGAGTCATTCTGAAAGCAGTATGCAAGATGATTGACAGGATGCTGAGCAGGGGCAATGTAAGATATGATGAAGTACAAAACTAAGGCCATAGAGACAAGAAAGAAAAAAATGATTAAGCTGAGTGACCTCTATGCAAAAAATGAATAAGTTTGGGCAGTTGATTAGGTTGAGGAGGGGGTAGAAACTCTTGGGGGGTGAAGATAACTGTATGGAGATGTGGATGTATATACTTGGATAGAATACACAGAACTTAGAGACCAACTGGATATGGATGCTGCAGAAGAAGGAAGAGGGAAAGGTTATCCTACCTAGCAAATTTGGGGCTGGAATAGTGTCCAGTAAGGGCTTCCCTGATGGCGCAGAAGGTAAAAAATCCTCCTGCAATGCAAGTTTGGTCCCTGGGTTGAGAAGATCCACTAGAAAAAGGAATGGCTACTCACTCGAGTATTCTTGCCTGGAGAATCCCATGGACAAAGAAGCTTGGCGAGCTATAGTCTATGGGGTTGCGAAGAGTCAGACATGACTGAGTGACTAAGCATGAGCACAAGTGTGCAGGAAAGGATTAACTCTGGGGATCTGAATTGTTCAAACTCTGTATATTCCAAACAAAAGTTTGGCTCTTGTTCACCTCCTGGGAGATAACCTCTAAACCCTTGGAATATCTTGACTGTTAAGAGTCTCTTTGTTTACCTGAGGCCTTGGGCCACGCTAGGTACTCTATGATGACAACTGGATCTATGGTAGGAACCTTGGGGCATGGAGGATCAGTTTGAGCTCTGGAAGGAATGGACATTAAGTAACTAAGATCAGCCGTGGGGGCGATCAGCATGCCTGTGTGACCAGTCTCCTACAAAAATCCTGGACAGGTAGGCTTGGGTGCCTCCCTGGAGGATAACACTGTGTGTGTGTTGTCACATAGCATCACTAAGATAATTAAGTGCTGTCTGGGAGAATTCCCTGGTAAAGAACAACAGGAAGCTTGTTGCCTGGTCTCTCTTGATGTCTGCTCTGTGTCTTTTACCTCTGAGGATTTTAATCCATATCCTTTCACTACCATACACTAAAACAGTAAAAGTAACTAACAGCTTTTCTGCGTTCTATGAGTCATTCTAGAGAACTATTGAAGCTGAGGGTGGTTTTGCAGACATCTGAAAGCAAGAAATCAATTGAGTAAACAATGACATGACTTAAAGAGATAAGGAATACGTGAGGAGAAAAAGATTTGAAAATATAAATTCAATTTTGAATATGTCGAGTTAAAGTGCTTGTTGAGTTAAAGACTGTATCCATGAAATTAATAGATGCTTGCTCCTTGGAAGAAAAGCTATGACCAACCTAGACAGCATATTAAAAAGCAGAGACATTACTTTGCGAGCAAAGGTCCCTCTAGTCAAACTATGGTTTTTCCAGTAGTCTTGTATGGATGTGAGAGTTGGACTATAAAGTTGAGTGCCGAAGAATTGATACTTCTGAACTGTGGTGTTGGAGAAGACTCTTGAGAGTTCCTTGGACTGCAAGGAGATCCAACCAGTCCATCCTAAAGGAAATCAGTCCTGAATATTCATTGGAAGGACTGATGCTGAAGCTGAAACTCCAATACTTTGGCCATCTGATGTGAAGAACTAACTCATTGGAAAACACCCTAATGCTGGGAAAGATTGAAGGTGAGAGAAGAAGGGGATGACAGAGGATGAGATGGTTGGATGGCATCACCAACTCAATCGACATGAGTTTGAGTAAACTCCAGGAGTCGGTGATGGACAGGAAAGCCTGGCGTGCCGCAGTCTATGGGGTCACAAAGAGTTGGACATGACTGAGCAACTGAACTGAACTGAAAGTGCTTGGGAAATATAGAGGTAGAAATGTCCAGTAAAAATTATGTATAAATGTGGATAGAGGAGAGAGAACTAAGTCAGAGCTAGGAACCTCGGAACCACAGCTAGAGGTGCTATTTAAATCCGTGGTTAAGAACAAGATTACTCTGGGAATTTCTTTTTTTAAAGGGAGTTAAAAGAATAATTTTGGGAAACTCTGACCTTTAAGGGAAAGAGAAGACACCATCTAAGAACCAGAAAGAAACTAAGAAATCAGTGGTATTTCAAAAGCCAACAGTAAAGAATATTCCAAGCAGAAGATTTGCCTTTTTGATATAACAATATGAAAAGTCACAGAAAGACCAAGTAATACTAGGAGTAAAGAGCACCACCTAGATTTTATTTTATTATGTTTTATTTTTAAGCATTCTTTTAAAAATATCCTTTTCCATTATGGTTTATCTCAGCAGATTAGATATAGTTCCCTGTACAGTAGGACTTTGTTATTTACCCATTCTAAATGTAATAGTTTGCATCTACCAACCCTGAACTCCCAGTCCATTCCTCTCCTTCCCCTTTCTGCTTTGGTGACAACAATTCTGTTGTCTATGTGAGTCTGTTTCTGTTTTATAGATAGCTTCATTTGTGCCATATTTTAGATTCCATATATAAGTGATATCATATGGTATGTCTTTTTTTTTTCTGACTTACTTCATTTAGTATAATAATCTCTAGTTGTGTCCGTGTTGCTGCAAATGGCATTATCGTGGCTGAGTAGTATTCCATTGTATTTTAAAATGGTGACATTGATACTGTACTTTACACTTGACAGATGAAGAAACAGATGCTCAAAAATCATATGGTGATTTAAGAAACGTCACATGGAGAGTGGCAAAGGGTAGCTTAGAATTTAGATCTGTGGGACAGGCTATACTGTTCCTACTAAACTCCACTGCTGGCCAGTCTCATGAGNTGTACTTTACACTTGACAGATGAAGAAACAGATGCTCAAAAATCATATGGTGATTTAGCAAACGTCACATGGAGAGTGGCAAAGGGTAGCTTAGAATTTAGATCTGTGGGACAGGCTATACTGTTCCTACTAAACTCCACTGCTGGCCAGTCTCATGAGAGACAGATATCTCTCTAGACCAGATCTGAGTCTCATTTATTCTTCCAGAGTCACTGCTTTCTGCATGAAGCATTCTCGAACCACGCCAACCCTCTCTGCTCCCTCTGTCGCCTTCACTTCCAGTATTAGACACGCTCCTGCACGTCTCCTTAGGATGGAGGCTTGCTGTCTCTCACAGTGAGATTGTAAGTCGTCAAAGGCAGAGAATTACATTTCAAAGTAGAGCTATACAAAGCTTTGTGTTATGGCATAAGATCTAACTTCCTATTCTCGTGATGTTGCTTCAGATATAAAAAGATTAATCTCACCCCAGGGGATGTATATTCTGTAGAAGAAAAAAGAATCAAAAGGTTTTATCATGCATCCAAACCATAGATCACGGTAAAATTTTGATTTTTTCCCTCTTTGCAGATGTAAGTAGGAATGTATAGCTAGACAACAAAACTGGTAAGGAAGTGAGCAGGGAGTGAAGGCTCTACTTGCTTCCTCTGGAGGAGGGAGTGGAGCTTAAGGGGTGGTAAGGGGTTTATAGAGAGGTTAACCTGAAGGAAGTTCATAGGACAATCAAGGTAGACACTGGACAAAATAATATATTAAAATTTCAAAAGATGGTGATAAAATTATAAAGGTTCTCTGTGAGATAAATTGAAAAATTTGTTCCTGGGAAATAAGTTATTTTTCCTTGTTAATATTGTTTGTTGTTGGAAACCGTGAGTGTTTGTAGTCTGAGCTGGTGAAGTCCCTCTCGTCCATAATAAAGATACTTGTTCAGAAGTGGTTTCTAGGACTGAAAATATTCCCTGTTCTTGCTGGCCCATACTTCCTCATTTATTTAAACTGAGTTTTAAAGTTCTGAATGCATCCAGAGAAAATGGGGAGGTGTTTTACTCTCATTATGTTTTTATTGTTGTTCAGTATCTTTCAGACCCCATGAACTGCAGTGAACCAGGCTTCCCTGTCCTTCACTATCTCCTGGAGTTTGCTCAAACTCATNTGACCATTTTCATTCTTTATTTTTTTCAATTGAAGTACAGTTTATGTACAATATTATATAAGTTTCAGGTATACAACACAGTTCACAGTATTTAAAAGATATATTCCATTTATAGTTATTATAAAATTTTGTCTATATTCTCTGTGCCATACTATGTATCCTTATATTTTTGTCCATAGTAGTTTGTACCTCTTAATCCCCTACTCCTATATTTCCCCTCTCCCTTCTTCTCCCCACAGATAACCACTAATATGTTATCTATATCTGAGTCTGTTTCTTTTTTGTTATATTGGCTCAGACGGTAAAGCATCTGCCTGCAGTGTGGGAGACCCAGGTTCGATCCCTGAGTTAGGAAGATCCCCTGGAGAAGGAAATGGCAACCCACTCCAGTACTCTTGCCTGGAAAATTCCATGGACTGAGAGGCTCCTCAGAGCCTGGTAGGCTACAGTCCATGGGGTCGCAAAGAGTCAGACATGACTGAGCGACTTCACTTTCACTTTCATTTTTTTTAGACTCCACCTATAAGTGCTATACAGTATTTGCCTTTCTCTTAGCATAATATCCTCCTAGTCCATCCATGTTGCTGCAGATGACAGAATTTCTTTTTCTTTTTCTTGGCCTTGCTGAGTCTTTATTGTATTCTTTAATGGCTGAGTAGTGTCCCATTCTGTGTGTGTATATGTGTGTGAAAGTGAAAGTGTTAATCACTCAGTCATATCCAGCTCTTTGCAACCCTATGGACTATAGCCCACCAGGCTTCTCTGTCCATAGCAAGAATGCTGGAGCAGCTAGCAATCCTCTTCTCCAGGGGATTTTCCTGACCCAGGGATTGAACTCACATTGCAGGCAGATTCTTTACTGTCTGAGCCATCTGGGATATATACCACATGTTTTTATCATTCATCAGTGGACACTTCAGTTGCTTCCATATCTTGGCAATTGAAAATAATGCTGCTGTGAACACTGGGGTGCATGTATCTTTTCAAATCAATGTTTTCGTTATTTTTTTAGATAAATATACAGAAGTAGAATGGCTAGGTCACATAGCAGTTCTATTTTTAGGTTTTTTTTTTTTTTAGAAACCTCCACATTGTTTTCCATAGTAACAGTATCAATTTACATTTCTGCTTACAAGAGTGCCCATTTCTCCACATCCTCACCAACATTTGCTTTTTTTTAAATCTTTTTAATGACAGCCATTCTGAAAGGTGTGAGGTAATATTCTATTGTGGTTTTTATCTGCATTTCTCTAATGATTAACAGTGTTGAGCATCTTTCCATGTGCCTATTGGCCATCTGTATGTCTTCTTAGGAAAAATATCTGTTGAAGTCTTCTGCTCATTTTTTAATCAGATTGTTTGTTTTGATGTTGGGTTCTATGAACTGTTTATATATTTTGCATATTAATTCTTAATTCTCTCTCTTCCGTTGTATTCCTGTGATTCTCCACTCTTCTTGTTTTACCCCTATTGGTCTAATCAAGGCTACTCAGTATATCTATACCTCACCATGGGGATCCTTTTTTTCCATATACTTTTTCTATGTAAACTTTCCTAGCATTGTCCTTTATTCTCTCATAGTTTAAGTTCAAGATCATGTTATCTTACATATAGAATATTACATTAGAGCCCTATCTAGCTTCTTGCTACCAGTTCTTCCCTATATGTTATCATAATTATATTTCTAAACTAGAAATCTTCTCATCTCACACTTTTCCTCATAAACCCTTAAGGATCTCCAGCACTTAAAAAGGCCTTATTTCTTGGTAGTCTTTAAAATGATCCTTGTATACACTCTCAATTTTATCTAAAATTGATCTGCCCTACCAATCCCAGCCACCCAACTCAAGAAGCTGTTACCTAAACATACAAGTAATTTACTCTCTTAACAATGTTTTTCCTCATAGCGTCTCTTTTAATCCATTATGCCTTGTCATCTCACCTTGCTCACACATTTCTATCCTTTAAAGGTCATATTCAAAATCAACCCAATTAAGCAGGATCTCCAAAATAAAAATCCATCTCCATCTGTCCTTGTGCTCACCCTTCATATTTTATGATGTGATACAACAGAGAAAAACATCTCATGAGCCTTAGATTTCATCATTCACTCAAGTTTCAATAAAGTATAAGCTCCTGAACTGAAAAAAAAAAAAAAAACCTAGATCTTATTTCCCTTCTTTATCCTTACTTATTTAACACATGATTGTTGCCTTTTCATTAGCAGAGATATTCAGTTCTAGAAGCTCTCTTTGGCACAAAAATGGAACTGTTACAAATAAAGCAATACCAACAAAAATTCAAAAATAAAATCAAGAAAAGTTTCATTTAAAATAATATAAAACAGAATACCTTAAAATAAACTTAACAAAAATGTGCAAATCTTGTACTTTGAAAAAGTGCATTGTTGAAAGAATTTAAAGATCTAATTAAACAGACAGATATTTTTCAGAAGAAAATGCTTCCCAAATTTGCAGATTCAATGTGATTTATATAAAAATTCTAACTTCCTTTTATCAGAAATTGACAGTTTCTTCCTAAATTTTATATGAAAATGTCATGGATGCAGTATAGATAAAACAATCTTGAAAAAGAATAAAGCTAGAGGACTCACACTTCCTCATTTCAGAACATGCTACAAAGCTACATTAATCAAAACAGTGCATTACTGGAATAAGGATAGATCAATGGACTGAGTCCAGAAATAAACCTATACCTTTATGGACAATTAATTTTTGACAAGGGATGCCAAGACAACTCAATGGAGGAAAGGATAATCTTTTCTAAAAGTGGTGTTACATATCCACATGGAAAAGAGTAAAGTTGTACTCCTTTCTTAAACCATACACCAAAATTATAATAACTCCAAATGGATCATAAACATGAATGTATGAGTTAAAATTATAAAACTCTTAGAATAAAATATACTACTAAATCTTTATGTCCTTCAATTAGTCAAAGCCTTTGTAAATATAACACTGAAAGTAAAAGAAAATATATTAATAAATAAATTGGACTTCATAAGGTTAACAAAAATATTTGTGGAAACTTTCTTCAACTGTGTTCTTTGTGAAAAGACAACCTCCTAAATGGGAGAAAATATTTGCAAAATGTATGGTAGAAAAGAATTTTTAAAAAGCATTTTAAAAATTGAAGTATAGTGATTTACAATGTTGTGTTAGTTTCAGGTGTTCAGCAAAGTGATTCAATTGTATATGTATATATATATAATATTATATATATATTTCAGATTATTTTGTATTATAGGTTATTACAAGATATTGAATATAGTTCCCTGTGTCATACAGTAGGCCTTTGCTGTTAGACAAGGAACTTTTACACAGAATATATATGAAGAAATTTTATAACCTGACAAAAAAAGACACATAACCCAATTAAAAAGGGGAAAAGGATTTTAATAGGCATTTCTCTGAGGAATATATAAAAATTGCTAAGTAGCACATGAAAAGATGTTCAGCATCACTAGTCATCAGGGAAACACAAATCAAAATCACAAGGAGATATCATAGCCTCTAGGGTAGACAAAACAAAAAATGCAGATAATGAAAAAAGTTAACAAGTAAGTAGATACACTGGAACCCTTATACACTGCTACTAGGAACATAAAATGGGGCAGAGTTCTGCAGAAAAGTATGGCAGCTCTTCAAAAAGTTAAACTTAGAGTTACATTATGACTTAGCAGTTCCACTCCTAGTTAAATACTAAAATAATTGAAAACATATGTCTCCACAAAAATTTGTACAAAAAAGTTCATAGGGCTCCACTAGTGTCTCAGATCATAAAGAATCTGCCTGCAATGCAGGAGACCCAGATTTGATCCCTGGACTGGGAAGATCCTCTGGAGATGGGAATGTCTACCCACTCTAGTATTCTTTGCCTGGAGAATTTCATGGACAGAGGAGCTGGAGGGCTACAGTCCATGGATCACAAAGAGTCAGACACAACTGAGTGACTGAGCACATGGAGATAAAGAGCATAAAAAATTACTAACGGGTTGAAAATAATTGTTTCCAGGAAGTGGAACTGGGGAGTAGGAGGAACTGGACTGGGCACTTTTTTTGACTATGTACTTTGTTTTGTATTGAGGTATAGCCAGTTAACCAGAGAAGGCAATGGCACCCCACTCCAGTACTCTTGCCTGGAAACTCCCATGGATGGAGGAGCCTGGAAGGCTGCAGTCCATGGGGTCGCTGAGGGTCGGACACAAATGAGTGACTTCCCTTTCACTTTTCACTTTCATGCATTGGAGAAGGAAATGGCACCCCACTCTAGTGTTCTTGCCTGGAGAATCTCAAGGACGAGGGAGCCTGGTGGGCTGCCATCTATGGGGTCACACAAAGTCAGACACGACTGAAGTGACTTAACAGCAGCATAGCCAATTAACAATGTTGTGATAGTTTCAGATGCACAGCAAAGGGATTCAGCCATATATATACATGTATCCTTTCTCCCCTAAACTCTTCTCCCATCCAAGCTGCCACATAACATTGAACAGAGTTCCCTGTGCTATACAGTAGGTCTTTGGTGGTTATCCATTTTAAATATAGCAGCGTGGACGTGTCCATCCCCAAATCCCTGTCTCTCCCCCCGCAACCCCCGACCCCAGCAACCATAAGTTCATTCTCTAAGTCTGTGAGTCTCTTTCTGTTTTGTAAGTAAGTTCATTGGTATCATTTCTTTTTAGATTCCACATATAAGGGATGTCATACATATTTCTGGGCTTCCCTGGTGGCTCAGCAATAAAGAATCTGCCTGCAATGCAGGGGACCGGGTTCAATCCCTAGGTCAGGAAGATCCCCCAGAGAAGGGAATGGCTTCCCACTCCAGTATTCTTACCTGGAGAATTCCATGGACAGAGGTGCCTGATGGGCTAAAATACATTAGGTTGCAAAGAGTTGGACACGACTGAGAGACTAACACTTTCATTTCACTTTCATGTTTCTACTTCTCTGTTTGACTTTCTTCACTCAGTATAACAATCTCTAGGCCCATCCATGTTGCTGCAAATGCTTATTTCATTTTTAATGGCTGAGTAATATTCCATTACACATATGTACCACATCTTCTTTATCCATTTCTCCTACAGCATTATTTTTTAATTAAAGTACATACAATGTTTTTTTATAGGCATAACACTATAGCACACTTAATAGACTATAGTATAGTGTAAACCTAACTTTTATTTCCACTGCTGCTGCTGCTAAGTCACTTCAGTCGTGTCCGACTCTGTGTGACCCCATAGACAGCAGCCCACCAGGCTCCCCCATCTCTGGGATTCTCCAGGCAAGAACACTAGGAAACAAAAAATTAATGTGATTTTCTTTAACATTTGCTTTGCTGTAGTGGCCTGGAACAAAATCTGTGGTATCTCCAAGGATGTCTGTGATGGTCCATTTGATGCATCTCATAAATCTTTTAGCCTCTGTTCACTATTCTTCATTCTTTTTGTGCTTCGACTTGATAATTTCAAATGAAACTATCATCAAGTAGGTTGAATCTTTTTTCTGCCTAATTCCTCTGTCTGAATCCCTCTAGTGAATTTTTCTATTCAATTATTGTATTTTTCAGCTCCAATGTTTCTATCTGGTTCTTTTTCATAACTTTATCCCTTCGTTGATATTATTTTGTTCATATAGTATTTCCCTGATTTCCTCTAGTTCTTTGTGTTTTCCTTTAGCTCTTTGGATGTATTTAAAACAGTTGTTTTGATCCTTTTGGTTATAGGTCTAAATCATATGTTGTCTTTAGAATCAGTTTCTGGGGATTAATTTTCTTCCATTGAATGCCATTCCATGGAAGACTATTTCTTTGTGTTCATCATGATCTTTTCTTGAAAATTGAGCATTTGAAAAGACAACCTCATTTCCCAGTCTTTGCAGACTGGCTCTGGGTGAAAGAAAATATTCTCTCATTAAATCAGCCCAGCATGAAGACTTATTAAAGTCTTCTCATGCCTTTTCTGGCCATGTGTCTTCCCTCCTCAGTGTGTGCATTTTTCCCAATTTTTCCATGTACAAGACTTTTTTCAAATGATTTATTTTCCCTAAACATCTCACCTCTGTTTCTTCTTGGGGCTAAGATGCTTTCTGTATTTCTCTGTTCCTAATATATTCACGGGTGTCTACAGCTGTGCAGACTTCTTACAATTTTCCTGTATCATAGCACCCATAACTGCCTTCTGCAGCTTATGACTGGATAGCCAAACTATGCTGCCATTATTCCTGTCTGAGGCTGGAGTCCAGTGATTTATAAACCAGTTCCTCAGGCAAACTGTAGACAGCCCAAAATGTCTTATTTTAAAATTGGAGTATAGTTGCTTTATATTATGTTAGTTTCTGCTGCATAGCAAAGTGAATCAGTTATATACATATGTATATACCCACATTTTTGGATTTAATTCCCATTTAGGTGATCACAGAGCACTGAGTAGAGTTCTTTGTGCTACACAGTAGGTTCTCACTAGTTATCTATTTTATAAATAGTAGTGTATATATGTCAATCTCAATCTCCCAACCCATATCACCCTCCTTGGACCCCATGGTGTCCTAATGTTTGTTCTCTACATCTATGATACACTTATTTGCAAAGAAGAAATAGAGACATAGACATACAGGCCAGAATGTTGCAAACGGATTTTGTTCCTTTTTTTCCATCCTGAAAGAGAGATAAGAAATTGAACAATTTCCTTCTGATCATGCCACATGCAGAAGGAGTGGGACAAAGACTAGCAAAAATGCCACAAATTTTCCTATTGTTTTGCATGTGGCTTTTTCTTGATTGTTTGCTCTTTTGTCACAGATCCTTCACTGGTCTCAGAGCTCCCACAAAGCTTTCTTAGTTAGTCTGGAGTTGTTTACTTGATGATTCCATGAGGAACCAAGGGCCTGAAGCTTCATATTCATGATATCTTATGACATTGTTGTCTATGTCTGAGCATAAGTTTTCTCATGTATAAAACAGGGATAATAATAACTAGGATACAGATTTAGATGAGATAATAATACTTTGTTATTATGGAGCATTTACAATATGTTATAATGCTATTATATATGCATAATACCATTTATTCTATGCTACAAATACATGAGCTAGGTTCTCTTATTATTCCCTTTAATAGGTGGAGGAAAATTAGGCCTTTAAGAGTTTTCATAATTGCCCAAGGTCACACAGAGTTTGGAGCCAATATTTGAATCTGGGTCTACCAGACTTGACAAAATCCATAATCTTCACTAATGTGTCACCACAATCTATAGTGATAGAATGTTAATCTCATTCCTTTCTTCATTCACTTTCTACCCTAGTGGATGGCCACAACATTGTCAAAATACTCCACAATTTTTTGCAATTGAGAAGATACATACAAACCACACCCCCATATATATAGTCTGTTTAATATATTCTCAATGATGAGAGCTGTCAAAAGATAAGAATGTTTTAGAAAAAAGACTGTCATTACTTACTGCCTAGCTTGACATGAACTGCCCCAACAAAATCAGAGGCAAAGTCAGGTTTAAAACAAAAAAAACGTGGAAAGCAGTTTCCAAAGAGAGAATCTGCGTCAATAAAGGGACCACCAGGGAGCCAATCAGATAGGATGCTGGAAGCCTGCGGTGAGAAAACATGCAATAAAACTGCAACTGATCTTTTCACCTGCCAGGTCTGTTTGAAGGGGAAAANGTATGGCAAAATGAGTACAGTATTGTAAAGCAAAACAAACTAAAAAATAAAAATAAAAATAAAAATAAAATCCATATCCTTCAAGAGTTCCATCTACAGTAAGGCCTTCATTGAGCACTCCAAGAGGAATTGATGGCTCATATATTTGCTCCTTTTACACTTTTTATTCTTCTTTGTATCAGGTATTAGTTTCTTACATTTCTCTGTTTCCTTTTTCCTCTACAATGATCTGTATAAAATAATTCAATAGATGCTTTCTGGATGAATGCACAATGAATGAATTTTAGGGGCATGAAATAGTGCATATAAACAAAGTTGATGTACTAGTAGTTGATATTATGTGGAACATGGAATTACTTTGTGAAATTTATCAAAACCTACTTAATTTCTACAGAAATCATGGAGCTCTTCATATGTGGTCACACATATTAAGTCAGCATTTATACAAGTTAATTACTCTATAACTTTCAAATATCTACACTGAAGGATAAGGAGCTCAAAATTCAAAACACAAATGTCCAGGCTTCTAGGGGTTTCAGTTATTAAATGAATAATATTTGGAGGTGGTCATGGGGCTGAAAAGTAATCCAGTAATTAAAGCTTTCTTTGTCCAGTAGCTAAATTTAAATTCCCTGTACTGAACAACTGAGATGTAAAGACTGGGTCTGAAGGCAGTTCAGGATTCAAAATATGCAAAAAAATTTATTTGCAAAAGACTTCTCTGAGATAAAAAATTTTCATCTTTTATCAGATTTATCTGATATAATGAAAACCTACCTATTATTTATCACCAACTAAGTGGACATGCGTTTGAGCAAACTCCAGGAGACAGTGAAGGACAGGGAAGCCTAGTGTGCTGCAGTCCATGGGGTTGCAAAGAGTGGACATGACTGAGCGACTGAACGAGTCTTAATGTTAGTAATAGTTGGTAAGTTACAACAGGAGAAAAGAAACAACTGTGTATTGAATGCGATCTGTGGGTCAGGTACTAAGGTAGGTCTTTTACATATAATAAAAGTTTATGTAAACTTTCAGTTCAGTTCGGTTGCTCAGTTGTGTCTGACTCTTTACGACCCTATGGACTGCAGCATGGTGAAGCACCTAACATTTTTCCAACTGCTTCACATATATTCATTCTTTAATCTTGACTATTATTCTATTAGGGCTTCCCTGGTAGCTCAGCTGGTAAAGAATCCGCCTGCAATGCAGGAGACCCCAGCTCAATTTCCGGGTCCGGAAGATCCCCAGAAGAAGGGATAGGCTATCCACCCCAGTATTCTTGGGCTTCCCTGTTGGCTCAGACGGTGAAGAATCTGCCTGCAATGCAGGAGATTTTGGTTGAGAAGATCCCCTGGAGGAGGGCATGGCAACCCACTCCAGTATTCTTGTCTGGAGAATCCTCATGGACAGAAGATCCTGACGGACTACAGTCCATGGGGTTGCAAAGAGTTGGACATGACTGAGTGACTAAGCATGCACAATCCAATTAAATATCATTCCTATCATCCCCATTTCACTTCACAAGAGACTGAGGTATAGAGAAGTAAAGAGACTTCCCAGGGTCGCAGTGTAGTCCGGGCCAGAGCCGGGGCTGTGTTAGTCACCCAGGCCTGCTGTAACAAAGTAACACAAACTGCATGGTTTAAAGCAGGATGAATTTATTGCTCACAGCTCTGAGGGATGGAAGTTCAAACCAAGGTGTCTATAGGGCCTGCTCTCTGTGAAACCAGCAGGGGAAAATCCTTCCTCATCTCGTCTAGTCTCTGGTTTGCCTCCAGTCCTTATTTCTTGGCTTAAAGATGCAACACTTCAAGCCCTGCCTCCAGTGTCACGTGCCTGTCTTTTGCCTGTTGTCTCTCTCCTTTCTTGATAAGGACATTATTCACATTTGATTAAAGTCTCACCCAGCTCTAGTATGACCTCATCTTAGCTAACTCCATCTGCAATGACCCTATTTCCAAATCAGGTCTCCTTATGAGGTGATGGGAGTTCAGACTTCAACACATCTTTTTGGGGACACCCTTCAACCCATAACATTCCCCACATCCACATTTGTTTGTTTATTTTAAACACTGCTGCTGCTGCTGCTGCTAAGTTGCTTCAGTCGTGTCCGACTCTGTGCGACCCCAGAGACAGCAGCCTACCAGGCTCCCCTGTCCCTGGGATTCTCCAGGCAAGAACACTGGAGTGGGTTGCCATTTCCTTCTCCAATGCATGAAAGTGAAAAGTGAAAGTGAAGTCGCTCAGTCATGTCTGACTCTTCGTGACCCCACGGACTGTAGCCTACCAGGCTCCTCTGATTTACCAAGCAAGAGTACTGGAGTGGGGTGCCATTGCCTTCTCCCATTTTAAATGCTACACTCTGCTATATCTTTTTCCATGAGATAAAATTTTCCATTTCAATGATTCTTTATTAAATTTTGCTGTGTATTGTGTACCATGAAAACAGAGTAGATGGGTAAGAGTTTTCAAAATACATTCTATCCTGAAATGAAATACAAAGTAAGAACATAGTGACTCTATTATAACTTTGTTATTCTTATAAAAAATTTAAATCCATTTCCCCTGGAGCATCTCTGTACATCTAAAAATAGGTACCAAAGGAGGCATCATTGTTTTTTAATGCCTAAAGTTGGTGGCTATCAACTTTTTCCACCTTAACCCACTTGATGGGTGAGGCATGCTCCAAAGAATAATAGCAACTTCAGCGATTCACAGGCCGAGGGGCAAGATATGAAGTGTCTGAGTCTTCAGTAGGAGAAGCAGAGGAAAAATTCTGCATACTTCACTCATCCGCTGACTCAGGAGACAGTGACTGCTTTAAACTTGGTGCAGTAGGACATGATTCAATTCTCATTTCATGTGAAAAAAAAAAAAGAGGAAATCATCCACTCTTCTTCTTAGAACTGCTTCCTCTTTTCTTAGGTTTAACTATATGAATTGCTTTTAAATGTATACAATTTTTGGAGAATATGTTTCAAAAAGAATCTTCCATAAAATTTAAAGTATCAACTATATTTAAATGAAAAGGCACCTTGAATAAAAGATGAAGTAGCAATATGTGATGAACATGTAAGGAACACTTTTAATTTAGCAAAATGCTCCAAGTTGTTTAGTATTCTGTATCCCTTCCCCAGTATTTAGCTAATTTTTGCTTATAATGAAACCCCTTCTCCTTGTTATTGTTCACCCTTTCATATCTTTCCCATTTCTGCCCAAGATATTCATAGAAGAATCACACTAGGATCTCTTTTCTTCTTGATCTGTATAGTTTCTCTATGCACTGTCACCCAGTCCCCTGATATAAATTACTTGTGTGCTTAGTCACTTCAGTTGTGTCTTAGTCATGCGAGCCCCTGGACTGTAGCCCACCAGGCTCCTTTGTCCATGGGATATCCCAGGCAAGAATACTGGAGTGGGTTGCCATTCCCTTCTCCAGGGGATCTTCCCTACCCAGGGGTCTTCTGCCTCTCCTGCTTGGCAGGTGGATTCTTTACCACTGCACCACCTGGGAAGCCCATAAAATACCCATATATTGCCAATTTCTCTCCAATACTTTTCTTTAGCCTTGAGCTGTCTCCTGGTCACCAAACTGGTATATGACACTTCCTTCTTGGTATTTCTGCTTGTTGAACAGACTTTTCAGATTTAAAGCAGGATTCTTGTTTTTCACCTTCTATAACATGGTTTATTCTTCCAGTTTTCCCATCTTAGAAAATGGCACACCACTTCTCATTGGGTCTTTCTCTACCTGCATCCTTGATCTCATTTTCTACTCTGTTTCTCTTGTCATTTCTCTCTAGGTCATTGACTTTTATTCAGTAAACACTAAGCTACTTCCTGTCTATGAGCATTTATACTAAATCTTCTAGATCTTCCTATGGGTGGGTTTTTCTTGTCATTTGGTTCTCAGTTTGAATATGATCTCAGTCAAGTCAAAGTAGCCACACAATTACTTTCTATCTCATCACCAGATTTGGATTCTCTGCTTAGCGCTTTTTAAATACCTGGTAACTTCTTGCTTATTAACTTAGTGGTGTGTTGCTTCTTTCTTTCTTATGCCCCCAGAACAGAATCCTGTATGACTTCTTACTATAGTAAGAATTCTTCAGTGTGTCTACCCTGTCCTAGGCACACTATTGAGAACTAGGATTCAGTGGTCAACAAGATCCAGTTCCTGCCTTCTCAAAGGGCTAGAACATAGTGAGAGACACAAATGAACATGTAATTAGCACACAGTGTGAGTGCTATGGTAGCACAACCATAGGGTGCAGATGTCCTTTTCGTAAGTCAAAATCGATAGTCTAGAGTCGGTCGTCTTGTCAGTGCGATTGGGAACATACTTCCCTAAGCGCATTGCTATGCTTAGTTGCTCAGTTGGGTCAGACTGTTTGCAACTCTATCGACTGTAGCCCACCAGGCTCCTCTGTACATGGGAATTTTCAGGCAAGAATATTGGAGTGGGTTGCCATTTCTACCTCTAAGAGATCTTCTGACCCAGGGATCAAACCCATGTCTCTGGCACTGTAAGTGGATTCTTTATCACTGAGCCACCTGGGAAGCCTCTCTTCATTGTATAGTCCGGGGATAATCAGTCTCTGCATCAACTGGTTAGAAATGTACAATCTGAGACCCCACCCCACACCCACTACACCCAACCTGCAGGTTAACTAGGTAACTTTCTTTGGTCTAGAAGGCCTCAGTCTTCTAAACTTGTAGATCTCACTATACACTCATTTATAAACACTATAAACTCATTTATAACTGAGAAGTCTCCAAATCTGTTTTTAGATCTGGTTGTTAACACTTTCACCCAGAGAACTGCTCTTTTTCTACCATCTATCACTTATTGTCTTTAAACCAGATTGCTGTACGTGGTCTATATTTTTTTCACAGTTTCAAAGAGTATTTATTGTAAAACAAGCTTTCCTGTGGAAAGCTAGGTAGGTTTATGAAATTTTAAATAAAATATTCCCAGCATCTTCTTTTCATGCATAAACACCCTCACATTTATACACATACCATCAAAGATGCAGATAAATAATTAAATCCATAAATTAGGAAATAGTGAAAAAGGTAAAGGAATATTATACCCATGTTACAATGTAAAGTTTTAGGTTTAAACACACTTTACACTCAGACAGTAAAGAATCTTCCTGCAATGCAAGAGACCCAGATTTGATCCTTGGGTCAAGAAGATCCCCTGGAGAGGGGAATGACTACCAACTACTACATTCTTGCCTGGAGACTCCCATGGACAGAGGAGCCTGGTGAACTACAAACCATGGGGTCACAAAGAGTCAGACAAGACTGAGTGACTCATACTTCCACTTTTTCACAAAGGAATAAGGTAAAGGAATATTATACACATTCTAAGATATAAAGTTTTAAGTTTAAAATATGCTTTAAAAAATTCTAGAGAGCTCTTTGGTCATACGAAGCAAACTATAATGTTACAAGTTTTTGTCTTACATTTTCTATTTCTCATAAAGTTGTATAACACATTTTATTTCTATAGGTCTAAATTAAAAAAAAAATCACCTTGTGTTTTAATTTGAGCAGCTACTCTGTCTCTGTTCCTACTACTGTATGTTGAAAGTATCGATGAATTCTCAATTCTGAAATCCCCAGAAACATTATCCTATCCTTCTTATTTATTTAGCTAATTTTACTACAAAAGTTGCATATTTTATGCACATATGCATTGGAAATGATTCCTATAATCAAGCTTATTAACATAGCTTCTTATACAGTTGTCATTTTTTGTGTGAGTGATTAGAGCACATGAAACCTACTTTTGGCAAATTTCCAGTATTAAGCACAGTTTCTGTTCTTTATGGTCCAGCAAGGGAGATTTAAAAAATGGTTGGCTCAGAAGAGATTAAGGTGTTCTTTAATATTTCATCCTCAATAAGAGTCATGATTCAAGCAAAACCTCTTTTCTTTTTTTCAAGTCATACCCCATGTGGAAGGTCTATATACTTATATACACCAATTATAAAAAAATTTAACCATTGAGGTGCAATAAAAAGACATGTCCTGTTTTATCCAAATCTCCTTAGATTGGCTTCTCCAATTACAGATGAGAGTCAGGAAGGAGCATCTGGGAGTAGATGGCTGTCATTTCTGAGACATGCAGAGTGTTAGACTATAAATTTTAATTCTGTGTCTGAAGGGAAAGGAATATTTATATTTAAAAAAGAAAACACCTGAACAAATGGTTCAAGCCCATTGACATTAAAAAAGGATATTAAATATTCCAGGGAAAATGATCAATAATGAGGTAGTTAAGTATACTGAAAGAAACTGTGTCTCTGAAGCCTTAGGGAAGAAACTGAAACCACATCTAAAACCCACAGCAAAAAAAAAAAAAAAAAAAANCAAATGGTTCAAGCCCATTGACATTAAAAAAGGATATTAAATATTCCAGGGAAAATGATCAATAATGAGGTAGTTAAGTATACTGAAAGAAACTGTGTCTCTGAAGCCTTAGGGAAGAAACTGAAACCACATCTAAAACCCACAAAAAAAAAAAAAAAAAAAAAAAGTTAGCTGGGAAAAGCACCTGGCCCCAACAATGCTATGACTGAGCTCATAAAAGCAGAGGGCAATTATGTAGCTAGTACCCTGTAAAATGTGTCAGAGCACATGGAAAAACAGAGGGATAGCCAGCAGCCTGGTACAAATCAAATGGTAAAGACTGCTAAATAAGGGAGAACTGAGAGCAAGAAAGGTGCACAGATCAGGCCCGGGAAAGTTCCCTGATTTCCCATCAATCCAGCCACATGCCTCAAATGCTTCAGTAAACTATTTTAAGCACACGATGTGCAAGATACTCCCAGGAGGAGAGAGAAGTCGGGAACTTTCAGAAAGAAAGCCCTAATTAACTGCAGCAATGGAAGCGGAGTCATCTTAATGTCTTGATTATCTTTACATGATTGAGTTTCAAGGTCTCCATCAAGAGGGCAGTTTTATAATGAAGAAATAGTTCTGAAACGACACCGTTTATTTAGCCCACTCTTCCTCTCATAATGGAGTCAGCAGAGAAGCTGTGGGTCGTAAGCTGTACATTGGGAATTGAAATTGACTTCAGGCAGGTTATATCAATCATCACTACCGTATGGGAATCCAAAACTGTTTCATGAGAAACAACACAGGAGGGGTGGCTGAGAAAGTGACCAAAAAACAGCAACTGGCACAATTTATTGATTAAATGGAGGAAATGAATAAATTTCTTTTGCTTGTGTGCTTAACTCACTTTCAAGTTGACATTATTATAATTAATGCTACCATAAATTTGCCCTAAAATCTGTTTCCCCACACTTAAGATCCTATTTTAAGGCATAAATTTCAAGGAGTGGGATTTATAGACTAAAAGACATTAAACTTTTGAAATCTTTTACTAAATTTCTCCTTAGTAGGTCTGTATCTATTGATAATTCTCCAAACACTGCATGTATAACCATTTGGAAAAAATGCATTTTTCAGATGCAAAACATATACAGTATTGCGTTTTAAATTTAGTTTGCCTCCCTTTGTTTACTTGTGAAGTTGGACATTTATTTTCTATGTGAGTTGGCCCATTTTTTAAAAAAATATAGGGTATATTCTTCTTTTCCTTATTCATTTGTTTGTATGAACAGTAAGTCCCCTACGTACAAAAACTGCCAACTTTCAAAGATGTGAATGTGCATTCCATCAGCACCAAGATGTCACCAGGAGTGAAACTGCAGCTTGTCTTCTGTCTCCTGTTACTGACGATCCTTCAGCTCTACCATTTCCCACCCGCTCTCTATCCTCCAGTAACTTTTCTTGCCCGTTCACTGGATGCCAGCCCCTGTGTGCCAGCTGCTGTTCTGAACTACTGTACTTCTCAAGGTACTGTGTTTGTTTGTTTAGCTGCTAAGTTGTGTCTGACTAGTCACTCCAGTATCTGACTAATACTGGCGTCAGTTGCCATTTCCTTCTCCATCAAGGACTCTGTACTATAAAATTAAATATATTTTCTTTATTTTTTGTATTTGGTTTTTATGTATTATTTGCATGAAAAGTATTAAAAACCTATTATAGTATAGTATGCCAATAAAGGTCCGTCTAGTCAGTTCAGTTCAGTTCAGTCGCTCAGTCGTGTCCGACTCTTTGCGACCCCATGAACCACAGCATGCCAGGCCTCCCTGTCCATCACCATCTCCCAGAGTTCACTCAGACTCTTGCCTATTGAGTCGGTGATGCCATCCAGCCAGCTCATCCTTGNAGGGAGGCCTGGCATGCTGCGATTCATGGGGTTGCGAAGAGTTGGACACAACTGAGTGACTGAACTGAACTGAATTATATAGTTGATGGTGTTAGTTGGGTACTTAAGCTAACTTTGTTGGACTTAGGAACAAATTGGACTCAGTGAACGTGCTCTAAGAACACAATTTCTTTGTATGTAGGGGACTTATTATACTTGAAGTGCCTGAAATTGGTGAGGCCTTTGGTGGGTCTACTGAAACCACAATAATCTAACGTTTGTGATATGAGTGCCCTTCACATGGAGTCCTTTATGGTGTTAGTTTGGTACTTGTCATTGCAACAAGGGACAATCATGATGGTGTCTGTTACAATAAAACCCGTTTTTTCAAACACAGTAGTTGAAAATTACTGAAATGCTTGATTATAGCATTAAACCATTAGGTGAATGAATATTGCTATTTTTTAACTTCTGAGAAAATATAGTGGTGAGAATTGCAAAGAATTAGAATTATCAAAGAATTAACAAAGAAAGGCTATGATCTTTCAGAAATCATGGATAAACAAAAATGAATTGTGGTATTGGAAAAGACTTTTGAGAGTTCCTTGGACACCAAGGGGATCAAACTAGTCAATCCTAAAGGAAATCAACTCTGAATATTCTTTGGAAGGACTGATGCTGAAACTGAAGCTCCAATACTTTGGTCACCTAATGGGAAGAGCTGACTCAGTGGAAAAGACTCTGATTCTGGGAAAGATTGAGGTCAGGAGGAGAAGGGAGTGACAGAGGATGAGATGGTTGGATAGCATCACCAACTCAAAGGACATGAGTCTGAGCAAATATCAGGAGATAGTGAAAGACAGGGAAGCCTGGCATGCTGCAAAGCGTTGGACACAACTTAGAGAAAGAACAATAGTCAAGTCTTAAGTAGAGTAAGCTCCATGTTTTATTCTTCTGTTAATTTCCCTAGTAAATTTTTTTTTCATAGGTACCTCAAAGACAAAATTCAACATTCAGACAGAATCCCGGATTAGGATGTGAGGAAGATTAACAGAAATTATTTATGTTTTATCATTCTGATGGAGTGACAATTTGAAATTTAAATTGTTACAGAGAAAAAAGCAATTATTTAAAAAATAATTACAAGATTAATTGTAATTTCATGAGAACCAAAGACGCGAGGCTTTCATTTGAATTCTTATTACTGTAGCAAACGTAGAATAAGTGATTTTGATTTGTGAGCATTATGTCTCATTCTAGAGTTCTAGTGGGCTGAGCAGTGTGTTTTTTCTATGAGGCAAAGTTTACTAAAATGTCACAGAAGTAGGGCACCACCAAGCTAAAAGAACAAATAGTTGAATGAGTCAGTGATTATTAGGATGTGATTTGAACATGTGGTTCCCTCTAAGAGAAATGGAGATAAAAATATACTTCTTATCTTAGAATTATTTTCTGGATTCCTTTTGTATGAGAAAACAGATATCTGCTTCAAAACACTGATGGTCTGTATCATCTGTGATAATTACAGTTTAATTCCTTTTGCCAGAGGATGGTCATCAATAAGCAAATTGGCATCCTTTGCCTATGCTGTCGCTTCTGGTTGTAACAGCATGAATTGTTTTTTAACCAGTTGGATGAGACTGGCCCATCAGCCGTACGTACTTGTTAGTCCTGCCAGAAGGTACTGTTTTCTCTTAGTGTAATAGTGGAAATAGCTATGAGTAGCCATTGTTTAAAAGGACTTAAATTTGGGTTCAGATTCATACTAATAGAAAAGAGAATTCTCAGATGCCTTCAGTACATGTGTTAGCTTTTTCATCACCCTTGCCATATGATAATTTCAACCAGGTAATGAAATATATCTTTGAAGAACCCCATTCTCTCCTTGGACATCTTTTATAAACACACCTGACTGTAAATTCCCATTTATTGATTCTCCTTCTACCTCTTGACATTACAGAAAAATTTCAGTCTTTACCCATGAAGAGATTTTGTACGTCTCTCTGAGTCTTTTCTTGTAGTATTTTTCATTTCTTTAGTCATCTGCTGGAGGGTTTTTAGAGAACCTTACTGTTTCAGTCGTTCTCTGAATGCACACTAAATAACCTTTATACCTTTCTAAGGTAGCATCCACTATTTTATATAATAATCTGCCCATTTATTTCACCAGTGAGAAGCATCTGTCTCACCCATGATAGTATACATCATACTTGTAACATAGCCTGGTGGCTCAGCAGCGGCTCAGCTACTTGTCAGTGTAGGAGAAAGAGGTTCAATCCTTGCTTCAGGAAGGTCTCCAGGAGGATATGGGAACCCACTCCAGTATTCTTGCCTGGAGAATCCCATGGACAGAGGAACCTGACGGGCTACAGTCCATAGAGTTGCAAAGAGTTGGACAAGGCTGAAGTGACTTAGCATACATGCACTTGCATATGTCCACTCTACTGTTTAGATTCTTTTCCCATATAGGCCATTACAGTGTATTGAGTAGAGCTCTCTGCTATATAGTAGATTCTTGTTAGTTATCTATTTCAAATATAGTACCAAGTATATGTCAATCCCAGTCTGCCAATTTATCCCTCTCCCTCTTATGCCATGGTAACCATAAGTTTGTTTTCTACATCTGCGACTCTACTTCTGTTTTGTAAATAAGTTCATTTGTATCCCTTTTTTGGATTCCACATATAAGTGATATCATATGATATTTGTCTTTCTGTGTCTGATTACAACCAGAAAACCATCAGTGGGTGCCAGAAACCACCCTGCTGTCTGGGAACACACAGATAACTCCCCTTCACTAGGAAATCTTTCTGTGTATTTTTTAAAGTATCCAGCAAGTCAAGTTGGCTCTAGATAATTCTTCCAGCTCTCCACAGTTGCAGATAGCTCTTGTTTATGGGGAGAGCTGGTCAGCTTGCGCCATTGCAGTTGGCATTGGGTATAGGGCTCAAGGAAGCTGACACAATCCCTCTGATGCTGTGGGGGACTCTTGGGTCATATGTATTCTGATAGTGTCTCTCGGTCCTGCCAAACAGATAAGAGTAAGCTGGATGTGAACACCGTGGAGACAAAGATCAAGTAGGTTGGTCTTTTGGAGGATTCTCAGTGGTTGAGTTTTGTGACATGTGCAGTGGGATTGGTGGTGCGTGCAATGGTAGAGGCTTTTTGACTCTTTATGGAAGAAATACTTTCTTTCAATTTCACCTCAAATATTAATTGTGAGGCAAAGGAAGAAAAACATAGTAATACAATGATTTAATGGAATGATTTAACAAATGATAAAACATGTAATTGGTCATTTTCATTCTGATTCCCTAATTGGGGTGATATCAAGAGAAAAATCTATCAATATATCTGTGGTTGAAACATACTTTTTATTTTTATAGTCTTTTATAATGGATTTGATTATGCTCGTAGCACAACCTTGTAAACTGTAAAAAAGTCTAGGTGAGAAACTGAAAATCTCCAAATCTAACTCTCAGGAAATTCTTTCGAGGCTATTTCCATGAGACTTTGAACACTGTAGGAGCCGACACACTTTAACTTTAGAAATATAACTTTACAACAAATATTTCAAAGCAAACTATTGCTAGAAATGGTATAGCTTGTTTCTTTAAAGAAGTTGATTAGACTCCTTGTTTTCACCCTTTAGTGATTTGACTGCCTGATTTTGAATCTCCATCATATGGAAAGTTTTATACTATTGCATAAAAGCATCACAGCTTTTCCATTCTCAGCATTATCCCACGGTTACTATATGGCACTCCTGAATAATACACTTTTAATTTAGAAGCATTTAACCACCCCACGAAATCCTGCTCACGATGTCTGCAGAAATGATAAACAAATGTTTTGGTAGGAAAGAATCATGTGTAGGAGACAGCAGAATCTTGATGTACAAAGTATTTTCCCATGATCTCATAGAGTGTGAAAATAGTTCTGGTAAGTCCTGAGTATGTTGTCCTATATTGGCCCTGAAATTGTCTTACAATGATATGGATGATGAAATTGATGGGGAAGATCAAGTAATTATAATTTTCCCCAGGGCCAGTAGCTGGTTGATGTGGGTGGCCCTATGTGTGTGCGAGGATGTTGGTCCTAGTCCTCAGGGTGCCCAAGGAGGCTCTGTGGGAAGTCCTTGGGGCAAACTCGGGCTTTGCAGTGACACAGGCTTTCATTTTATTCTCATATTACTAACTAGCTTGATGAATTAATTTAACACCGTATGTTTCAATCTAAGCTGAAAAGTGGAGCGATTTGAGAGATTTTAAAAGATGCTGTTGCCTAGGTTTCACTCTCAGAGCTTGTGATGTATTTGTGAGTTGAGAGTCAGATATCGGTATTTTAAAAGCTCCCCAGTGATTCCAACATGTAGCCAAGGAAGTTGTTCAGTCAATCAGTCATGTCTGACTCTTTGCGACCCCAAGGACTGGAGCACACCAGACTTCCCTGTCCTTCACTACCTCCTGGAGTTTGTCCAAACTCATGTCCTTTGAGTTGGTGATGCCATTCAACCATCTCATCCTCTGTCACCACCTTCTCCTTTTGCCTTCAATCTTTCCCAGCCTCAGGTCTTTTCCAGTGAGGAAGCTCTTTGCCTCATGTGGCCAAAGTATTAGAACNCAGACTTCCCTGTCCTTCACTACCTCCTGGAGTTTGTCCAAACTCATGTCCTTTGAGTTGGTGATGCCATTCAACCATCTCATCCTCTGTCACCACCTTCTCCTTTTGCCTTCAATCTTTCCCAGCCTCAGGTCTTTTCCAGTGAGGAAGCTCTTTGCCTCATGTGGCCAAAGTATTAGAACTTCAGCTTCAGCATCAATCCTTCCAATGAATATTCAGGGTTGATTTCCTTTAGGATGGACTGGTTGGATCTTCTTGCAGTCCAAGGGACTCTCAAGAGTCTGCTCCAGCACCACAATTTGAAAGCATCAATTCTTTGGCACTCAGCCTTCTTTATGGTCCAATTCTCTGAATCTGTTCCCTATCAGCTACCATTACATCTAACAACTTCACAATAACTTCTAGATATTGTTCTCATTTAAAAATAATGATGGCTAAGAATCTAGCCCAAAGTATATACTAAATTAGGAGGTTATAGCAAACACTTTCTTCCAACAACACTAGAAATGACTCTACACATGGACATAACCAGATGAGCAATACTGAAATCAGATTGATTACATTCTTTGTAGCCAAAGATAGAGAAGCTCTATACAGTCAGCAAAAACAAGACCAGGAGCTGACTGTGGCTCAGATCATGAATTCCTTATTGCAAATTTCAGACTTAAATTGAAGAAAATAGGGAAAACCACCAGACCATTCAGGTATGACCTAAATCAAATCCCTTATGATCATACAGTGGAAGTGACAAGTAAATTCAAGGGGTTAAATCTGACACACAGAGTGCCTGAAGAACTATGGATGGAGGTTTGTGACACTGTACAGAAAGCAGTGAGTAAAACCATCCCCAAGAAAAAGAAATGCAAAAAGGCAAAATGGTTGTCTGAGAGGCCTTACAAACAGCTGAGAAAAGAAGAAAAGTGAAAGGCAAAGAAGAAAAGGAAAGACTTTCATTCTTCCATGTGACTTCATCCATATGAATGCAGAGTTTCAAAGAACACCAAAGAGAGATAAGAAAGACTTCTCAAGTGATTAATGCAAAGAAATAGAGGAAAACAATCGAATAGGAAAGGCTAGAGATCTTTTCAAGAAAATTAGGAATTTCAAGGGGACATTTCATACAAAGATGGGCACAATAAAGTTAGGAGAAGAGATCCCCAAAGTGTTTCAGATCCTGTACCCGATACCTATATAGGAATGAGATGCTATTATGTTTTATTTATTTATTTTTTTAAATTTTGGCCACATTGGGTCTTCATTGCAGTGTGCAGGCTTCTCTAGTTATGGCATGAGGTCTTAGTTGCCCCACTGTGTGCGGGATCTTCGTTCCCAAACCAGGGATTGAACCCAAGTCCCCTGCATTGCAAGGGATATTCTTAACCACTGGACTACCAGGAAAGTCCTGAAATACCATTAGTTTTAAAAAAGAAGCATCAAATGAGATTTCTGAATGTACACAGTTACTCTTGATATTTATATTTGCTTTCTGCAGTTCTACCCTAAATATCATTTTACTGATTCTCTTAAAATGCAATTGTGTTTCAGATCTCCAAATTCTATTCCTTATTTATTGCCTTACTAAATGAAAGCAAAGAGAATATATATTGATATTTAGTTTACAAAATATTTTATATTTGGTGAGAAAATACTAAGCTCACTTGGGCAGAAGCCATTTATTTAATTCCTGTTCCAACTGATGATGGTTTGAAGAAAGGCTCAAATTCCTGAAATTCTTCCTAAGTAACCTGCCACAAGTCAACCATGAGATATTTGATCAAGAGATACAACACATCTCCTAAAACTCACCAACTTCACTACATATTAGGGTTGCAGGCGTTAAGTCAATGCAAGCATGAAGTCTGCAGCTATTCCTTTATTTATAATCACTGTATGACCCTCCAGTATTTCAACCCTTCTGCCCCTGTGCTTATTTTTTAAAAAAGCATCCTGAAATGATTCAAATGCAGTGACTTTCTACACATATTTCTACACATATATTATAATGGTAAAAGACATATTGCTGGATCCTTTTCCATATGGTGCTAACAATTTGGATTTTAGTAGCAGTTTTTATAACTTGCAGCTCACCACTAAAATGTCAGAACCCGTGAGAATAAAATAACTTCTATTTTAGGTTTTAGATTCATTTGCTCTGATCGCTCAACCAGAAAAAAAGACTCTAAAGACCTCTTTATTCTGAATGAATTTAACTTTCAGTTCACTACTACCTTCTCAGTCTAATAAGGCTAAGAATGTTCCAGTATCTCTTCTCTTTGTTCATTTCCTGACATTTATTGAACCTGTGCCATGAGAGGCAGGCTGTCACCACAGTTAACAAATTGATCTTTACGCAATGGACGCCAGTGTAAGGTAAACCATAGTTTTAAAAAACATCACAGTTCTAGAAGTTCATGTACTGAAGCCAAGCAACGACCCTCCAAACTTTTAAACCAAGTCAAAAAATATGAGAAAAAGCAGAATAGATTAAGTTGTTCTGAGAAAATTAAGAAATTTTACTTGGAGCTGGCTCTTAAATTAGAGACACATTTTATAGTCACTGGGTGGTTTTGAAATGCCTGAAAACTCACTGAGGAAACTTACTTTCCAACATTTTCACACAGCAGTGCTTCTTTCAAAGACATTAGTGTTTTCCCTCTGACATCTCTTTGATATCTTATAATATTATTTGGGGGTTTCCCTGGTGGCTCAGATGGTAAAGACTCTGCCTGTAATGTAGGGGGATCTAGGTTTGATTCCTGAGTTGGAAAGATCCCCTGGAGAAGGAAATGGCAACCTGTTACAGTATTCTTGCCTGGAGAATTCCATGGACAGAGGAGCCTGGTGAGCTACAGTCCATGGGGTCACATAGGTCTCATAGAGTGGGACACAACTGAGCAATTAACACAACAACAGCAATATCATTATTTATGTCTCATTTTGACAGATAGCTAATTGTCCCAGGAAAGGTGGTTCTGGAGAGTATTTTGATAACTGCTCATCTAAGTAAAGGCATTGCTTGACTAAATATTAACTTTTTAATGATTTTTTCCAACTTTATTGTGATACAATTAATATACATCACTAAGTTTACAGTGTACAGCAAGATAGCATGACTTAAAGATATTGTGAAATGATTGCTACAATAATTGTAATTATCACCATCATCTCATATAGATAATTGAAAGAAAAAGCAAAAAGAATTTTTTTCCTCATGATGAAAACTCTTAGAATCTATTCTCCTAACTTTCACACAGATCACACAGCAGAGTTCATTATAATCATCACATTATACATTAAAAATAATAGACTTTTACAGCAATTTGTTATTTCAGTTCAGTAGAAGGAGGAGAAATGTGGCTCTGAAATGGTCAGTAAAGCATTGCATTGACTTCAGATAGTGACAGAATTCAGGGATCAAACACTAAAGTTCTTGGCAATCTTTCTTTGTTGGTTTGACTGGGTATGTAGTCTTGGCTTCAGATGTGGTGGACTGGAATCTAGATGTAATCTGGTAAGATGGCACTCATTCAGAGCTTCTCTCAATTTGGGAGATCCAGTTCAGCTCGCGTGGTCCTGATGGAACTCTCATCCTGAGTATTTAGATAGGTTGGTGGCCTGTGAGAATCAGTGGATCTTGAAGCTTTGCTTCCTTTTTGCCACAAGCACATAAAGCCTTCTGTCTTTAATTGTGAGTAATATGCTCAAACTAGAATGCTGTATGGTAATTTAGATTTTATGGTATGAATTCCTAAACCCAGAGCTGGGCTAGAAAATAAGACACACTGTGAGGGGCTAAGATATACCACATTTTATTCAAAACACAGCTACCTATGGAATGAAGAATTGATGCTTTCGAACTGTGGTGTTGGAGAAGAGTCCCTTGGACTGCAAAGAGGTCCAACCACTCCATCCTAAAGGAAATCAGTCCTGAGTGTTCATTGGAAATACTGATGTTGAAGCTGAAATGCCAATACTTTGGCCACCTGATGTGAAGAGCTGACTCATTTGAAAAGACCCTAATGCTTGAAGATTGAAGCATTAGGTAAAGCAATTGGGAAAGATTGAAGGCAGGAGGAAAAGGGGATGACAGAGGATGAGATGGTTGGATGGCATCACTGACTCAGTGGACATGAGTTTGGGTAAACTCCGAGAGTTGGTGATGGATAGGGAGGCCTGGTGTGTTGCGGTCCATGTGGTTGCAGAGTCAGATGTGACTGAGTGACTGAACTGAACTGAATTGAACCTACGAAATGAGGGTTAATGATTTTTCAATGTAATAAGACTTTCATTCTGTCAGTTTTATTCATGGCATGTATGTGACAAATTCCCAACATTTTGCAATCTATTTTTCAGAGTTCAGAAAAACATCAACTAGTTGCTGTCAACTAGTCACAGTCTCGATATAACTGTGATTCAGTGAACTCTGGGATCTGGTTGGTTTTCCACTTCATGTAAGTGGGGCAGAGATGGGTGACTCCATTTCTTTCTGATAAAGGTGTGACGGTCTCTGTCTCTGTTTCTTCCTTATAATTACCAACTGATTCCTCGAGAGAGTTAGAATATTTGCAATATTCACTCTGTCTCACTCTGATACTACACTCTTATAGTGTCAGCTTCTCATTAAACTTTGAAATTAAGTTAAACGTCTTCAGAAATGTTTCTGTGCCAATCTCTTTAGAGATCTTTACTTTCTCATGCTACTTGGTACGAGGTAGAAGAGAGAAAAGTCATGTTCTGCATTTTCCTTTCAATGTGAATTATTCTGGATGTCTTTTTCCAATCAGAAGTAAGTAAATTCTACCCCTCTACTTATGACTGCCATTTATTTATTTATTTTTTAAGGAAATCTTATTCCTGTCTATATAAAATTGCCTTCAGTTCAGTTCAGTTCAGTTGCTCAGTCGTGTCCGACTCTTTGTGACCCCATGAATCACAGCACACCAGGCCTCCCTGTCCATCACCAACTCCCGGAGTTCACTCACACTCAAGTCCATTGAGTCCGTGACACCATCTAGCCATCTCATCCTCTGTCGTCCCCTTCTCCTGCCCCCAATCCCTCTCAGCATCAGAGTTTTTTCCAATGAGTCAACTCTTCTCATGAGGTGGCCGAAGTACTGGAGTTTCAGCTTTAGCATCATTCCCTCCAAAGAACACCCAAGACTGATCTCCTTTAACTCTGTGTTATTCAGAACACAGAGTGTTTGAAATGTGGTTAGCCTGAACTGAGATGATCAGTGAGTGGAAAAAATATTTTTGAAGACAGTATGAACAAAAGAATGTAAAACATCTCAATAACTTTTTATATTAATTACATGTTCAAATAATATCTTGGATATATTTAGTTAACTAAAAATATATTAGGAAAATTAAATTTATTTTACAATTAAATTTTTTTTTAATTTGAATACTAGAAAATTTTAAATTACATTTCTCTCTTACTATATATTTCTGTTGGACAGTACTGTTTTAACATATAAATTGTTTTCCCTTAAAGACACAGAAACCTATAAATTCTCAGAAAGTATTTTCTAGTTAAACCAAACTTGCCTAGAATTTCACATTTTTCTTAATTATAAAAATAGGTTAAAAAATTTGACAAAATGGAAATTTTAACAGCAGAATGCAAGTTGCTAATAATATAGAGATTAAAACATTTTACTTGTTTATTCATACAGCTAATACTTATTGACTACCTCCTACATGCCAGACATGAGACATATAAGTATATATAGTAGTGAACAAGATCTTTGTCTTCAAGGAGTTTTCTGTTGACCACGATGTTATAAATATTTCTAACAGGGTAATTACAACTTGGTAGAGGAGATAATAGTAAAATTATGAAGCCCAGAGTAGTGGTGGGGATAGTTTGGAATAGGCAGTCAGCAAAGACTCCATGGTGGACGTCACACCATTTTAGAAGGCAAGTTTTCTCACTTCTGTTTTAAATTAACCCAATATTTTACATAAAAACATATGGGACTAAAATATCCTCATTCAGCAATTCCTGAAAATTTACAAATGATAAAGTAAGTAGAGTTTATTTACCATCTGACAAGTCTTATAGTTTGAATCATAGCAGATTGGTTCACAAGAATAAAAGCAGCTGAATAAATATTCCCTCTGAAATTCTTCCCCAGCCCCCACAGTTTGAGCATTCTTTGGCATGCCTTTCTTAGAGACTGGAAAGAAAACTGACCTTTTCCAGTCCTGTGGCCACTGCTGAGTTTTCCAAATTTGCTAGATATCGAGTGCAGCACTTTCACAGCATTATCTTGTAGGATTTGAAATAGCTCAATTGGAATTCCATCATCTCCACTAGCTTTGTTCGTAGTGATCCTTTCTAAGGCCCGCTGGACTTCACATTCCAAGATGTCTGGCTCTAGGAGAGTGATCACACCATCATGATTATCTGGGTCGTGAAGATCTTTTTTGTATAGTTCTTCTGTGTATTCTTGCCACCTCTTCTTAATATCTTCTACTTCTGTTAGATCCATACCATTTCTGTCCTTTATTGTGCCCATCTTTGCAATGAAATGTTCCCTTGGTATCTCTGATTTTCTTGAAGAGATCTCTAGTCTTTCCCATTCTATTGTTTTCCTCTATTGTTTTGCACTGATCACCGAGGAAGGCTTTCTTATCTCTCCTTGCTGTTCTTTGGAACTCTGCATTCAAATGGGTATATCTTTCCTTTNGCTGTCTAGGTTGGTCATAGCTTTTCTTCCAAGGAGCAAGTGTCTTTTAACTTCATGGCTGCAGTCACCATCTGCAGTGATTTTGGAGCCCAAGAAAAGAAAGTCTGTCACTGTTTCCATTGTTTCCCCATCAATTTGCCAGGAAGTGATGGGACCAGATGCCATGATCTTTTTTTCAATGTTGAGTTTTAAGCCAGCTTTTCACTCTCCTCCTTCACTATCATTAAGAGGCTGTTTAGTTCTTCGCTTTCTGCCATAAGGGTGGTGTCATCTGCGTATCTGAGGTTATTGATATTTCTCCTGGCTGTCTTGATTCCAGCTTGCACTTCATCCAGCCCAGCATTTTGCATAATGTACTCTGCACGTAAGTTAAATAAGCAGGGTGACATTCTGTTCCATGTCTAGTTCTAAGTGTTGCTTCTTGACCTGTGTATTGGTTTCTTAGGAGGCAAGTAAAGTGGTCTCATATTCCCATCTCTTAAAGAATTTTCCACAGTTTGTTATGATCCACACAGTCAAAGGCTTTAGCGTAGTCAATAAAGCAGAAGTAGATATTTTTCTGGAACTCTCTTGCTTTTTCTATGATCCAATGGATTTTGGCAATTTGATCTCTGGTTCCTCTGCCTTTTCTAAATCCAACTTGACCATCTGAAATTTCTCAGTTCACGCATGTTGAACCCTGGCTTGGATAATTTTGAGCATTACTTTGCTAGCGTGTGAGACCAGTGCAATTGTGTGGTAGTTTCAACATTCTTTGGCAATGCTTTTTTTTGTGGATTGGAATGAAAACTGACTTTTTCCAGTCCTGTGGCCACTGCCGAATTTTCCAAATTTGCTGGCATATTGAGTGCAACACTTTAACAGCATAATTTTTTTAGGATTTGAAATAGCTCAACGGGAATTCTAACACCTCCACTAGCTTTTTTTGTAGTGATGCTTCATAAGGCCCACTTGACTTTGCATTCCAGGATGTCTGGCTCTAAGTGAGTGATCACACGATCATGGTTATCTGGGTCATTGACATAGACCTGACAATTTTTATTAAAGGCTTATTGCATGCTAAGCTCTGGGCTAGGCCCCGGGAATACAGTTGCCCTTGGCACAGGACTTACAATTTAGCAGTGAAAAGAAAGTACTAGAAAGTCAGACAGTGGTATGACAGGGAACATACACAGCCTTGAGGAACACATAGAAAGGGCATCTAATAGGAAACTGGAGAGTTCGGAAGGACTTTCCAGAGGATGTGGCATTTAGGATGAGACCTGAAGAATTGTGGGAGGGGGAGTTATAGCCAGAGGGACTAGATATGTAAAGAAAGAGGAAATGTGTGAGAAGACGAAATGAAAGATGTACCCTTTGGATGGAACTCAGAGTACAAACAGAGAGAAGTGAGAAATTAACTGGAGACAGAACAGCAGTAGCTAATATTTACTAAGCATTTGCTGCATGTCAGATGTGTCAGACACTGTCTCAAACATTGTATTTTTCTCTTATTTAACATTGGCACCCACACTGTGAGATAGGTGTTACAATTTCCATTCTGCAGTTTAGAATGCTGAGGGACAGAGAAGTCAAGTGAGTAGTTGAGATAGCTAGGAAGTGACGGGTCAGTGCAGTTCCTCTGGACCCTGTGTGCTTATCTATTTTGCCATGTTTTAGTATAATTACAAGGCAATTTCCCATTCATAGAGGATGTTTTCAGCCATGAGAAGGAGTTTGGATGTTTCCATCAGGGCCACAGGAAGAGATTTAAGGATTTTTAAATGTACTCACGTTTTGGAAATCGCATCATGGCTGCACAGTAGATTGGAGGAGAGCTGGTTTGGAGGCAGAGTCACCAGTTCAGAGTAACTCTGGTGAGTTATGATGATGCCTCACCAGACAGGCTCAGTGGAAAAAGAGAGAAGTAGATAGATTAGAGATATATTTCTGGTGGTGAAATCACTGATTGATTCATGATAGGTGAGTAAGATTGGAAATGAGATACACCTGAGTTTCACTGATAGGCAGTTGGGTGGGGCTATTTCAGGCAACACCTGAGTTCACTTCAGTTCAGTCGCTCAGGCTCAGTCGTGTCCAGCTCTTTGCAACCCCATGAGTCAATTCTTCACATGAGGTGGTCAAAGTACTGGAGTTTCAGCTTTAGCATCATTCCCTTCAAAGAAATCCCAGGGCTGATCTCCTTCAGAATGGACTGGTTGGATCTCCTTGCAGTCTAAGGGACTCTCAAGAGTCTTCTCCAACATCACAGTTCAAAATCTTCGATTCTTCGGCACTCAGCCTTCTTCAGAGTCCAACTCTCACATCCATACATGACTACTGGAAAAACCATAGCCTTGACTAGTCAGACCTTTGTTGGCAAAGTAATGTCTCTGCTTTTGAATATGCTATCTAGGTTGCTAATAACTTTTCTTCGAAGGAGTAAGCGTCTTTTGATTTCATGGCTGCAATCACCATCTGCAGTGATTTTGGAGCCCAGAAAAATAAAGTCTCCCACTGTTTCCACTGTTTTTCCATCTATTTCCCATGGAGTGATGGGGCTGGATGCCATGATCTTTGTTTTCTGAATGTTGAGCTTTAAGCCAAGTTTTTCACTCTCTTCTTTCACTTTCATCAAGAGGCTTTTTAGTTCCTCTTCACTTTCTGCCATAAGGGTGGTGTCACCTGTATATCTGAGGTTATTGATATTTCTCCCGGCAATCTTTATTCCAGCTCATGTTTCTTCCAGTCCATTTTCCCTACTTTCTTCAATTTAAGTCTGAAGTTGGCAATAAGGAGTTCATGATCTGAGCCCTGTCTTGTTTTTGCTGACTATATAGAGTTTCTCCATCTTTGGCTGCAAAGAATATAATCTGATTTTAGTATTGACCATCTGATGATGTCCACGTGTAGAGTCTTCTCTTGCATTGTTGGAAGAGGGTGTTTGCTATGACCAGTGCGTTCTCTTGGCAAAACTCTATTAGCCTTTGCCCTGCTTTATTCTGTACTCCAAGGCCAAATAATGACTGTTACTCAAGGTGTTTCTTATAGTAAGCAGCAAATCATTAACATTGTAACTTGGGAAAGCAATAGACTTATTTGAAAGAAAACGTTAAGTGTATGAGATAAGATTTTGGTGGATAAAATGTAAAAGTATAAACCTGGTTATGAAATGGAGGGGAAAGGTAAAGAAAAAAAAGCATAAGAATGTACAGATGAGTTTTGAGTTGACAGTCTAGAACTGGAGATACCTTGTTTTCCTGAAAGTAGTCCTTTTGAAATTGTTCTCTCCTTCTCCTCCTCTGTCTCTCCCCTCCTACTCCGCTTTATGTCTCAAAGGGTTTAGCATTATTTCTACCATTTGCACCTGGAGTTGTCTTTGTAGGAAGTTTAAAGTAATGAATTCAACTTCCTTAATAAGCATGCTAAGTCACCTCAGTTGTGTCTGACTCTGTGCAACCCTATAGACGTCAGCTCACCAGGCTCCCTCGTCCCTGGGATTCTCCAGGCAAGAGCACTGGAGTGGGTTGCCATTTCCTTCTCCAATGCATGAAAGTGAAAAGTGAGAGTGAAGTCGCTCAGTTGTGTCTGACTCTTAGCGCTCCCATGGACTGCAGCCCCCCAGGCTCCTCCGTCCACGGGATTTTCCAGGCAAGAGTGCTGGAGTGGGGTGCCACTGCCTTCTCTGTTAATAGGCATAAAACTGTTCATATTTTCTATTTCTTCTAATGTCTGCTTTGAAAGTTATGCTGTATAAGAAATTCATTCTTATTTCTAAGTTGTCAAATATATTGTGATAAAGTTATTCATAATATTTTTATTCTCCTTTTAAAGTCTTTAGTGTCTATAATAATATCTCCCTTTTTATTCCTCATATTGGTTATTCATCTCTTTAGATTAAGAAATTGTATTATTATTTTCAAAGATCCACTTTGTGGTTTCATTGCTATTTCCCTATTGTTCATGTTTTTTATATCATCAATTTATATTTATTGTTTCCTAACTTCTACTTTATTTGTATATCATTTTCTCTTCTTTTTCCAGCTTCCTAAGCAGGAAAATTTGATTATTGATTTTTACATAATATAATTTTTTATATATTTAACATTTCCCTCTATACAGAGTTTTACCCATGTCCTACAAATTTTAATGTTGTGCTTTCATTATTATTCAGATTGAAATATTTTATAATTTCCATTATGATTTCCCCAGTGACATATAGATTATTTACAAAAGTGTTGCTGTATTTCCAATATTGGGGAATTTTTAAAAATTCTTTTTGTTATTTATTTCTAGCTTAATTTTATTGTGGTCATAAGTATCATTCCAGTTTTTAAAAATTTATTAAGCCTAATTTTGACATAACACATGGTACATTTTAGTGACTGTTCTATGTCTACTTTAAAAATATGGATTTTCTTTAATTGTTAGGTGACATGTAGTTTAATTGGTTAGTAGTATTATTCATTGTTCTATGTTCTCACTGATTAATTTGTCAATTTTCCCATCATTTACTGAAAGAGATATGTTAAAATTTCCATGATTGTAAATGTTTTCATTTTGCAATTTAGTTTTTCAATTTTTGCCTTATATAATTTTATGCAATTTTACAAGATGCACACCAGTTTATTATTTTTTATCTTTCTCATGAATTGACTTTTTTGTTATTACAAATATCTTAATTTATCTCTGGCAGTATGCCTTTCTTAAAATTGACTTTGTCTCATGTCAATAAAGTATATAAAAAATAAACATTTTCTTTCTTATGTTAGTTTTGGTAGATTATAATCTTTTCTATTTTTTAATTTCAATCTTTCTCAATTTTTATATTTAAAATACATTTTTAATATCTTATAATTGAATCTTATTTTTATCTACTCTTTAAAAAAGATTACTTGATCTATTTATATTTAATGCAGTTATTGTTATTTTTAGGCTTAAATCTGTAACTTTCTATTTGTTTTCTTTGAGTGACAAGTTCTCTAGCTTATTTGTCTAAGGTGTCCAATTTTACTTTCCTTTGTGAAGGATATTTCTCTTAGGTATAGAATACTAGGTTTACAGATTATTTTTCTTTTAGCACATTAAAGATTTTTTTTGGCTTTCATTATTTTCTGTAAGAATCTAGCCATCACTGCTAACATTATTCCCTTGAATATAATGTGTACTTTTCCTCTTCCTGCTTTCAAGATTGTCCCTTCATCTTTGATTCTTAATCGTTTGAATATGAGATGACTACACATGGTTTTCTTTGTACTCGATGTGTCTAGGGTTGACTGAGATTCTTAAATCTGCAGGCTGATATTCTTTATAAGTTTTGAGAAACCTTAGCCTTCATCTTTTCAAATACCACCACATCCATTTTCACTTTTCTTTGAGATTCCATTTAAAGATATCTGTAGACAGATAATGTTCTACAGGTGTCTGTTATACTTTTCATATTTTAAGATATCAGATTATATTATTAAGTATTTTCAAAGCCCTATCCAGAATTGGAGCACCCTTTTTCAAAATATTTCTTTGTTTTGGAAGAAAGAATTTGTAAAGTCAAGTATAACCTGTGAAAGAAAGCTTCTTGAGGACAATAGTAGAGTTGAATGCCGTGTCACAGTGGACGCTTGATAATCACTGTGGACTGACCCAGTCTGACCAATGCACTGCCCAGTTGTTCAACAACTTGACTTTATGAATTGTGTTTCTATCAATCTATCTTTAGGAACCAAAACTATGCTGAAGGTTTTCAGTAGGAGTACATTTAAAATTATATTTGTCAATAAGTATTAATTGGCTCCTTAAATTTAGAGGAAAGGAACTCATGATGTTGTAAAATCGAGGAGTGAGTTTTAAAATATGAAGAATATGAATGGTTGATATTTATTGGATACTTATTTTGTGGTGAGTTTGGGCTCCATTCTTTGCTTACCTATTTATGAAAACAGCTACCATACACAGATCTACTTTTTGATGGATAAGGAAAATAGGGCTTGCTCATAATCACCTGAGTAGCACCTGGCATATCTGGGATTTTAGCCCACACCAATCTGATTACAAAACCCTTGCTTTTAACTTATAATGCTTATAAGGCTTAATTGTCTGGTTCTCAATCCTTCTTTGTCTCTCATTGATTGTTTGCCTTGGGACAAATCATTTAAGCTCTGTGAATATCAGTTATATCTGTCATTAACATAGTGAGAGTCAAAATTTTAAAGTCCATCTGTAGCAGCATATTTTAGCAGGGTCATTTAGATTGTGGAAGTAGGGAACACTTTCCATTAGGGTGTTCCCATGTTCTGTTTAAGTTATTTCCCTGTTATATTGTGTTTAGGGTATTTGATCTGTTCAAGGAATTCTAGTGCATTTTAAAAAGACTGTCATGCATTTTTCCAAAGAGGAAATGCAGGTGGCCAACAGGCACAAGAAAAGATGCTTAACATTGATCATCATCAGGGAAATGCAAATCAAAACCACCATAAGATATCACCTCACAGCTGTCACAATGCCTATCATCAAAAAGAGCACAAATAATAAACGTGGGCAAGGTTGTGAAAAAAAGGGAACCCTTGTACATGGTTGGTAGGAATGTAAATTGGTGCAGCAACTATGGAAAATAGTATGGAGGTTTCTCAAAAAACTAAAAATGGAACTACCATACAATTCAGCAGTCCCACTCCTGAATATATATCTGAAAAAACAAAGCAAAACACTACTTTGAAAAGATACACACACTCCCATGTTCATCAGTTCAGTTCAGTCGCTCAGTCGTGTCCGACTCTTTGTGACCACATGAATTGCAGCACACCAGGCCTCCCTGTCCATCACCAACTCTCGGAGTTTACTCAGACTAGCGTCCATCGAGTCAGTGATGCCATCCGGCCATCTCATCTTCAGTCATCCCCTTCTCCTCTTGATCCCAATCCCTCCCAGCATCAAAGTCTTTTCCAATGAGTCATAGCAGCGTTATTTACAATTGTTAGGACATGGAAGTAACCTAAGTATCCATCAACAGATGAATACTACCAGCCATAAAAAAGAACAGAATCTCCTCATTTGCAGCAATACAGATAGACTTGGAGGGCATTATGTTAAGCGAAATAAGTCAGACAGAAAAGAACAAATATTGTACAAAACTGAAATAGCAGTAGGTACCCAGGTACAGTGAAATAGGAGGGGTGGGGAGAAATCAGGGAAATCCCTGGAATAGCAAGGGAAGCTTCTTGAGGAAATGGGCTTCAGATGATCAGGATTAAAGTAGCTGACCTAAGCCAAGAAAAAGGTCTTGTAGGTCTTTATAGAACCGTTCAACTTCAGCTTCTGCAGCATTACTGGTTGGGGCATAGACTTGGATAGACTTATCATAGACTGTGATATTGAATGATTTGCCTTGGAAACGAACAGAGATCATTCTGTTGTTTTTGAGACTGCATCCAAGTACTGCATTTTGTACTCTTTTGTTGACCATGATGGCTACTCCATTTCTTCTAAGGGATTCCTGCCTGCAGTAGTAGATATAATGATCATCTGAGTTAAATTCACCCATTCTAGTCCATTTTAGTTCTCTGAATCCTAGAATGTCGACATTTACTCTTGCCATCTCCTGTTTGACCACTTCCAATTTGCCTGATTCATGGACCTAACATTCCAGGTTCTTATGCAATATTGCTCTTTACAATATCGGACCTTGCTTCTATCACCAGTCACATCCACAGCTGGGTATTGTTTTTGCTTTGGCTCCATCCCTTCATTCTTTGTGGAGTTATTTCTCCACTGATCTCCAGTAGCATATTGGGCACTTACTGACTTGGGGAGTTCCTCCTTCAGTATCCTATCATTTTGCCTTTTCATACTGTTCATGGGGTTCTCAAGGCAAGAATACTGAAGTGGTTTGCCATTCCCTTCTCCAGTGGACCACATTCTGTCAGACCTTTCTACCATGACCTGCCCGTCTTGAGTGGCCCCATGGGCATGGATTAGTTTCATTGAGTTAGACAAGGGTGTGGTCCTAGTGTGATTAGATTGACTAGTTNATATTGGGCACTTACTGACTTGGGGAGTTCCTCCTTCAGTATCCTATCATTTTGCCTTTTCATACTGTTTATGGGGTTCTCTAGGCAAGAATACTGAAGTGGCTTGCCATTCCCTTCTCCAGTGGACCACATTTGAATGCTAACTTGATTTGCATTTACTAATTTTTCTTGAAAATGAAAATACACAAGCAATATTCTTATAGGTACAAATTTGTTGTATCCCATAAAGTTTTATTATTATTTATATACTTTGAGATTTTTTAATTCTTTTTGTAAATTAAGGATGCTTTAAAATTTGCAACTGTTAGAATATGTATGTTTAAAAATCAATGCATTAAATCAATCAGATTATCTATTAGTCATGATACACAATTTTTTCATGTTAAGGAATTTTCCTTCTATAAATAATTTTAAACTTATTTTTTAAATAATGAGTTGATACAGAATTTATCAAATATGGCTTTAGTTATCAATAGAAAAAAATCACAGAGACATATATTAATGCATTTCATAAAATTTAAAAAAACTAGCAATTTTCTACAAAAGTATAGGTTGATTGTGTTTTACATTTTAATTTGGGGCTAAGTTGTTAATATTTCTGTAGAATTTTTGCATCAATATTACAAGTTAGATTATTTTTCTTCCTATTTGTTTTGGGATATTCCGGTTAGGTTTTATTGTCAGTGTTATGATGAACAGATATATTTCTTTAATTCTTCCTGTACTTCACATTCATTGAATTTCTCGGGTGCGTTTTATGAAAGTGAAAGTGAAGTCGCTCAGTCGTGTTCGACTCTGCAAACCCATGGACTGTAGCCTACCAGGCTCTTCCATCCATGGAATTTTCCAGGCAAGAGTACTGGAGTGGGTTGCCACTTCCTTCTCCAGGGTATCTTTCCAACCCAAGAATCGAACCTGGGTCTCCTGCATTGCAGGCAGACACTTTTTCCATCTGAGCCACCAGGAAGCCCAAGGGTGTGTTTTATAGTTTTCATCAATTTTGGAAAATTTTAAGTCATTTTCCCTATTTTACTGTTCTCCTTTCTTCTCTTCTTCAGGGACTCCAACTACACATATATTATACTCTGAAGTTGTCCCAAAGCTCACTGATGATTTTTTCCTTATTAAAAATATTATTTTTCCACTCCACGTTTTATTTGGATAGTTTCTTGTTGTTATGTTTTCAAGTTCACTCATTCCTTCTGCAATGTCTACTCTGCATTTGACTCCTCCAAGTGTCATTTTCATCTTAGACATTAGAGTTTTCATCTCTAGAAGCTTTGTTTAAAATATTTCTTATATATTCCATGTTTCTACCTAACTTTTGAACATATGGAATACAGTTATAATAAGTCTCTTAATATAATTGTCTGGTAATTTGAACATCTGTGTCGGTTCTGTAGTAGTTTTGAGTCGTTGATCATTCCCCTTATTATTGGTTGTGCTTTGCTACTTTTTGCATGCCTGATCATCTTTAATTGGATGCCAAATATTGTGAATTATACATTGTTGGGTGCTGGGATTTTTGCATATCATAAATTTTCTTGAGTTTTGTTTGGGAATGTAGTTATGTTACTTGAAAATATTTTTATCCTTTTAGATCTTGCTTTTATGATTCAGTATGGACACCCAGTGTGGATATTCTCTACTATCTAGACTTATCCTTCTGATAATTCTACTTGGTTTTCTGTGAATTATGTTTCTCCAGTCTTACTGATGTGAAAGTACAATTCTCAGCCCTCTGTCAGCTTGAAGTTACTGTTCTCTCGAATCCCTTCAGCTGGCTCTTTCCCTAGCCTTGGGTAATATTCTTCGCAAACAAATAGTCTGCTTTATTTGTTTGGGAGACTATATACAATTGATATCACATAACATATTTTTCTGGAAGACTTCTTTCAACATTATGTTTGTGAGATTCAGCCATGTTATTGCATGTGGAAACACTTCATCCATTTTATCATTTTGCCTTATTCCATTGTATGAATATTTATCTATTCTACTACTGGAGAACATTTGATTATATCCCGTATTCTCTTACCAGGTATACTGCTGTGAAACTTTTGTACATGTCTCTTAGTAAACACGTTCACACATTTCTGTTACGTATAAAACAAGGGTTGGATTTGCTGAGTTCTTAAGGTATGCATATATTAAACTTTACTGAATAATTTCAAAAGGCTTTCCAAAGTTGTTATATCAGTTCATATTTCCACTATAAGTGTATAAGAGCAACAACTCCCCCACATCTTCAACCAACTCTTTCTAGTATTACTTTTCTAATTTTAGCTACTTTGGTAGATGTGTAATAATACCCCATGTAAGCTCAATTTATACTTCCCTTATATATCAATTAATTGGTCATTTAGATAGCCTCTTTTGAGAAGTACCAGTTTAAGATTTTGCATATTATTTTATTGCATGCTCTTTTTAAAGTTACTTGAAAGAGCTCCTTCTATTTTCCTATTTGCTCTTTCACTCTCTTTTGAAGCACAGCCATTCTTAATTTAAGTTCATTTATATAGTTTTTCCTTTATGAATAATGTTCTATTTAGGAAATTCTACTTCAGATTATGATGATATAGGTCATATTCAAGATTGTCAAGATACAAAGTCAAGTTTGTTTAGACTTTCAGGTAAAGAGGTACAGTCCAACTGCAATTAATTTTTATGTACAGTGTGAGACAGGGATTAGAATTAATGCTTATTCTATATGGAAATCCAATTGGCCTGGTATCACTGAAAAAAATCAGCCCACTACATTATAGTACTATCTCAGTGCTACCTTAGACAGATATTTACCCCTAAGTGTTTAAAATATTGATAATATTTTAAGTAATATTGTCCCTTAAATTTTGTTCCTTAGTTATTTCTTATATTTAACAATGCAATTTATTTTTTGACCTAAATGATATCCAAAATCTTGTTAATTATAACAAATGTCAATTCTAGAGAGGTTTCAATGGGCTGATTATTTTCTTTATTATGGGCTGTGTTTTTGTGTTTATTTGTATGCTTGGTAATCTACACCTGAATGACAAATATTGTGAATTTTACATTGATGCTAATTTTGTATCTCAATTTTATTTGTATTTATACATAAAGTTCTTCTGATTCTCTCTTTATGAGTGAGTAAGTGAGTGAGTGAAGTCACTCAGTCGTGTCCGACTTTTTGTGACCCCGTGGATTGCAGCCCACCAGGCTCCTCCATCCATAGGATTCTCCAGGCAAGAATACTGGAGTGGGTTGCCATTTCCTTCTCTCTTTATATTGTTTACTAAATCTTACTTTGCATTTCTGTTTGCAAAATGGCCTGCTTTTCAGTTTTGTGAATTTTCATTCATTTATTTATCCCCAGTTGTTTAAGGTCTCTTCCATTTCTGTGTGTTTTCCACCTCAGACTCTTTGCCTTCCTAACCACCTTATATACAGCTTCTAGAACACATCCATGCACATTATATATAATGTGCTTACACACAGGATTACTCTAGTAATCATCATAGTCATAATCAGCAACTAGGCACTTAGCACATATTATATGCCAGATGCTAAAAATATAATATTTCTAACATTCACAAAATCTTTCGAAATGATTCTGTTTTCATTTTATGGGTGAGAAGACTGAGTCTCAAAACCTCTCATTTGTGTAAGGTCTCAGTTCTCATATAAAGAAAACATGAATCTAACATCTCATGTTAAGAGTTAAATATAAGACCTCATGCACTATGTGTTCAGTGTGTGACCCTGTGGACTGTAGCCCACCAGACTCCTCTTTCCATGGGATTATCCCAGCAAGAATCATTGAGTGGGAGGCTATTTCCTCCTCCAGGGGATCTTCGTGACTCAGGGATAGAACCCGTGTCTCTTGCATTGGCAGGCAGATTCTTTACCACTTGAGCCACCCGAGGAGCACAACTTACATTTGCTTAGTCCCAAAGATTGTAGTCTTGAAGGTTCCATAGCTCACTTCTATAGGATGTGTTTTATATTGTGAATGTTGTTATTGTTAAAGTCCTTTCGAATGGACTGTAAGCTTTGTGAGGTCTTTGAGTTCTTTTATATCATCCAAGCACAAATTGCCTCAGCAGCCAATAAATATTGATCAACTGGTTGAGTTTTTGTGACAGAATTCCTCAAAATAAGAATAAGCAGGTAGCAGAGGTGAGTTGAACCCAGAGAGGCAATAAGGCTCTTTTGCTTCAAAATTGTACTCACTGGACAATGGTCCCTTGATGAGAGAAAATAGCTCTAGAAAAATGAGTTAGTAACAATGAGGTCATTTTCTCCTTGAAAAAATAAATGGCTTCAGTTCAGTAACACCTGGACATTATATTTTACTGATATCCTCTGAAAAGTCAGGGAATAGGAGACCATCTCCAAGGTTGTTTCACAACTAATTCAGTGAATTTTCAGTCTTCAGTCAAGGTTACAGTCACAAAATGGGGCATCTATCAAATTACTGGACAATGCAGACTGAAACAACTTCCCCTAACCCTACACACATCCACCCAAAAGAAAAAAATATGAAAACTTTGATTAAAGGAAAAGATTCACACACTAGTTTGTGCTCTCTACTCCATGTATCTTCCATATATTCATTACAGAATTGTTCAGTTGTTTCCTTTACCTTGGTTAAGGTGATGTGATAGCTTCATTATGAAATGTAAGCTTTTCCTTCTCTAGCTATTAATAGACTGAAGAGATTAGATAGAAATACAAGTAAAATGGACACAAATACAGAAAAGGAATAGCTAACCTAGGGAAACCTACGTATCTTCCTGAATTTGACAAAAGATTTGGGGATTTACAAACAACAATTATTAAGCTATAAGAGGTTGTAAAAACATGTGTCTGGATGTTGCAGGAATGTTGTTGCTGTTCAATCACTCAGTTGTGTCCAACTCTTTGCAGCCCTGTGGACTGCAGCACACCAGGCTTCCCTATACTTCACTGTCTCTGGAATTTTCTCAAACTCCTGTCTATTGAATCGATGATGTCATCCAACCATCTCATCTTCTGTCGTCCCCCTTTCTTCCTGCTTTCAATCTTTCCCAGCATTAGGGTCTTTTTTCCAGTACTTTGGCCATCAGGCTCTTCATATCAGGTGGCTAAATTATTGGAGCTTCAGCCTCAGTATCAGTCCTTCCAATGGATATTCAGGGCTGATTTCCTTTGGGATTGAGTCTTTGATCTCCTTGCTGTCCAAACGAAGCTCAAGAGGCTTCTCCAGTACCATAATTTGAAAGCATCAATTGTTTGGCACTCAGCTTTCTTGATGGAAGAAGGAATGGTGGAATGTAACCATTGAAATACATGAACAATGACTTTTAAATAGAGTCAGATTACTTTGTCATGACTTTACTGATGAGTAAAATTTATTAAACTGTTGCTTTCTGAACACTCATTCTAAGAATAAAATGGGATTAGATTTGATATTTTAAGCTTTAGCTACTGTGACTAGTGGTATTTAATTGTGTGCAATATATTCAAGTAAGCAAAATTGCAAATAGAACTGAATGATCTCTTAATGTTAACTGCGGTTTTTATTGACTCATTTCCCTCTATGTTCCTTAAATATTTTATCATTCTGTTTCCCAGTTGCCTTTTATGCATATTTTCAAACAGGAGTTTTCTTGTCCTACAGTGTTTTAAATTAGATCACCTTGTTACTGTACCTATCAATATTGTAAGTAAACANCTGCCAGCATTCAGAAGTTGTTTTGTAGATTTTCCTCCGCGTTGAAATGTTCTTTGGATGAATTTGTTGAGGAGAAAGTGGTCTCTCCATCCTATTCCTCCGCCATCTTCTCTTCCCTCTCCAACAATTTTCTTTATAGTCCACATCTCACATCCATACATGACTACTGAAAAAAAAATAGCTTTGACTACACAGACCTTTGCTGGAAAAGTAATGTTTCTGCTTTTTAATATGCTGTCTAGGTTGGTCATAGCTTTTCTTCCAAGGAGCAAGTGGCTTTTAAGTTCAAGGGCGCAGTCACCATCTGCAATCATTTTGAAGCCCCCAAGTAAACAAAGTCTGTCACTGTTTCTGTTGTTACCCCGTATATTTGCCATTAGGTGCTAAGACTGGATGCCATGATCTTAGTTTTCTGAATGTTGAGTTTTAAGCCAACTTTTTCCCTCTCCTCTTTCACTTTCATCAAGAGGCTCTTTAGTTCTTCTTTGCTTTCTGCCATAAAGGTAGTATCATCTGTGTATCTGAGGTTATTCATATTTCTCCTGGCAATCTTGATTCCAGGTTGTGCTTCATCCAACCCAGCATTTGCATGATGTACTCTGCATATAAGTTGAATAAGCAGGGGGACAATATACAGCCTTGATGTACTCCTTTCCCGATTGGAACCAATTATGTAAGAACTTGTTGAAATTCAGTCTCAGGTTTTAAATCCCTTAAATCTTGTCAGCATATAATTTTTCTTTATTAAACTAGAATCATCAATTTTATGTTTATATAAACACTGCCTCTTCTTTCTGGTTGTGGGTTGGATGAGGTTTCAAGCAGGAAGAGGAGAAAAGATGGAACTTCTTGGCACACTGCAGAGTGATACAGTTTAAGCTGAGAGACAGATAGCCAAGGTGTTACTTGAAATTTTTACATTACAGAATTTTAGTTCCACCCAGCTAAGTGTTTCATTAAAGGTGGTTCCTGTTGAGATGGCTTCATGGTTCCATTTTGAACCCTGGCTCTTTTTCCTGCTTCTGAAAGCATGTAGGTTGCATAGTGGTGTCAGGAACTAACATTTGGGCAGCTACAGAGAGTCGTATGTTATCCTGCTGTATGAAATGATTAAATAGACATTGACTGATTCATTCTATTCATTTTGCTCAGTCTGGTTGGCACTCACAAGCTTTCTTTGAAAGTTAAATTAGATCAAAGATGAAAATAAATCAGATTTCTTTACAATAATATTTTAACTTATTCATAACAACACTGATGATTTCAGAAAATTAAACTTTTCCTATACTGATATAATTTTGGCTCTGGTTATTAAGATTGGAGACTAAATTATTTTCTAAGCGTAAACAATACCAATATTGTAAAAAAAAAAAGAAAAGAAAAAACTCAACAGGAAGAAAGGATTTTTAAGAAAGAGATTCACATATTTATGGACAATATTTCAGTGCATCTCTAATTCAGTCTTGGACATTAATCTTGGGATTTGTTTTCTTCAAAAAAACTGCTTTTTCATTGTTTTATTGGTATCATCATTCTCTCACTGTCTAGGGTTAAATTATTACAGCCACATTTGACTTCTTACTACACTTTTAAGCTGGCAAAGCTTCTTACTGTTTTAAGCTGGCAAACCCTGTGTATTCTGCAGGCATTATATCTTTCATAGTTTTCTTTTTCTCATTATTTCCTTTTGTGTAACTTGAAATCATGATCTCATTTTCTCTCCTTTAAAATCATTGCAAATAAAACAGTAGCCCTCCTAATGATATCATTTTTTATTTTCTCTATTTTTATACATGCTTTTCTACAAATTTAAATCCAAATTTTAAAATATTGACTAGTTCAACAAGTATTCATGAACTTTGCATTCTAGGGAAAGTGAGACCTGATCTTTGAAAAGTAGAAAAATAAATGGAAAGTTAATTTTGGAAAGTGCTATGAAGAAAAGGAAACAGACTAAAGAAGATTGACAAGGTGGAACTAGAGGAAGATTGACTGTGATACTAATGAAACTAAAGCCAAAGGGTCCCTCAATTGCAAAGATCCATTCTCAAGCCTTGGGGAGCCCTACAAAGGTGTTCATGTGGCTATATTTACCAGAGTAAGATATTTTACCCAGTTGGTTAATGTATGGTCTTATTCCTCTGTCTTTAGAGAGGGGCCCTCAAACTCTGTTTTGGAGTTAAGCCTAGGCAAGGGACTAATTAAATGTGTCAATCTGGAAGAGCCTTACCAAGGAGAATACAGTAAATAAAATAGAGTAGCCATTTCAAGACATGGAGCCTGTATTTTCCAGGCAGAGGAAATAGCAAGACAAAAACCCTGAGCAGACCTGAGGTTGAACCAGTGTGCCTGAAGCTGAGTGAATGAGGTGCAGAGTGGGGGGAAATGAGATAGGGAGAAATCCAATGGCCCTGCCACATATGGCTTTGCAGGCTTTATAAGGAAGTCGGATTTTGTTTCAACTGCAATGTGAAGCTGATGAAAGGTTTTAATGGGTGTTCCAACAATATAATTTAACTTTGAAAAGCTTATTCTGGCTTCTGTGTAGAAGGAGATTGGAGAGGGGAAGAATGGGAGCTGGGGGACCAGTTAGCAGCCCAGGCAGTACTTCAGGCAAGAGATTAGGTCTGCTTGGACTAGACGGGCAGCATTGGAGAGAGGTATTCAGAACTTATTTTCAGAGAAAAGTGGGTGGTAATTTTCAACGTAATTGAAATAAAGAGGGAAAGAAAGGAATCAAAGGGAACTCCAGGGTTTTTTGACCTAAGTAGATAGACAATAGACCATTTACTAAGAAGGAAAAGATTGAGAGCACAGGTTTTGGGAACAGTAGAATCAAAATCTCTTTTTCATCATGTTAAGGTTGTGATTGTTATTAGCCATGCAAGTCAGCTTCAAGAAGGCAGTTAGATATCAAATTTGGAGTTTAATGAAGAGGCTGAATAAAGATAGACTTTGGAATAGTTGGCAAAAATGTATTATTTACTGTTATGGTATTAAATAAAATGACCTAGAGAGAGTGTATTTAGAGTAGAATCATTCAAATGCCTTTGCAATCTGCATTATTTCCCACTATTTATACTGTGATCTTTAAAATGACTTTTCTTATTCTCAGTATTCTTGCATTTAAACAAAAACATCCTTCCATTTGGTTTCTTGCTTCTCTAAACATCCTTCAAAATCTATGTGCATCTTTCAAAAACCAGCTCAAGAATCTGTTTCTACATTTATTTAGCATGAACTTCCTTCCCAAAGCAAGTACCACTTCTGGTGAATCTATCTAGAACTTTATCTGTATCCTCATTTTCTTCTTGACCTTACAGTGACTTGTAACACTGTCTTTTATCCCTTAATACATTTTTCTTCTGAAGTGTAGGGTTTATATTTTTTTCATGGTCCAAATGATCTGGTGTGCCTTACCTATATAGACAGCCAGTGTCATGGCAGTCTGAGCATGGGTTGGGAAATAATTTCCAACACCGAGTATTTCATAAAGGAGTGAGTTTATTACGAATGGAAAGCAGAGTTAATGTGGGTACTGTGAGCTCAGTGGACTGACCTCCTGACAGGCCAGGGACAGTAGACTGATGGGAGAATAGAGTTTATTACTGGGAGATGCTGTTAGAACAGCAGGCCAGCTCAAAGGAAAGCCGATGCTTTCACTGGCTAGTAGTGGTTTAGTCACTAAGTTGTGTCTGAGTCTTTTGCGACCTTATAGACTGTAGCCCACCAGGTTCCTCTGTACAAGGGATTTCGCAGGCAAGAATACTGGAGTGGGTTGCCATTTCCTTCTCCAGAGGGTCTTCTGGATCTAGGGATAAGACACGTAATGCCAGTCTCCTGCATTGGCAGGTAGATTTTCTACCACTGAACCACCAGGGAAAACTCCAAACAAAGAAAATTCCTGCTGGAAGGGTGGCATTAGATGACTGGTTAGGTGCTATAGGATGAGGACCAGGGTGAGCATCTTTGCTAATTTGTGATCAGGAAACTAGCTGATGAGGATCAGGGGGCTTCTGGCAATGGTTATAAAGAGGCTCAGTTAGTTCCAGAGATGAACTTGATTCTGGGCTCTGGTTCTGTGACCTTGGTACAAGGCCTTGCATTTGTGACCTTAGCATTGGACTCCACATTCATGGCAAAAATCCTATCTATACATTATTAGTCAGTGAAATTAAGTACAAACTCTTATTTAGCCTGAGTTTTCTAGGCTTTGCTATTGCGCAGTTAGAGTCAAAACAGAATTTTATCTAGGCTCCTAAAATTCCTTTATGGTGATTATTAAGTACTTGCTCTAGATCAAGAGCAAGATTTCCAGTCTTAAAATGTTATTTGTAGCCAGATATGCTATACTTACAAGCACATGAACTGTTTTCTCTTTTATTAGCTTAAATATTTAGAAATAAAAGTACTATTTCTGAGTTCCTAAAGTTTTTTAGAATCACATTTATTTATAATTTATGGGTACAACCTTTTAAGCTTTGATATGCTTTCTGTCCTATAGATTAGATTTGTCTTCTTTGAATATCAAATAAATGAACCATGCAGCATGCCATCTTTAGTTTCTTGCCTCCTTTGCTCAGCATAATACTTTTGAGCTTCATTCTTGTTTTATGTACATTAGTGTTTTTTTTTTTCTTTTATATAATATAGATGTATCACATGTCCATGTACTTGTTAGATATTTAGATTGTTGCCAGATTTTGGCTTGTTTTAGTTTTCTGCTGTTGTGTAGCACGTTATCCCAAACCAAACAGCTTCAAAAATGCATATATTCATTATCTCACTGGTTCCTGGATCAAGAGTCTAGGCACAGCTTAGCAGGGTTCTCTGCAAGGCTGCAATGAAGGTGTCTGCCAGGACTAGATTCTCATCTGAAATCTAGGCTGGGAAAGGGCTATCTTCCAAACTCAGCCATATTTTTGGCAGATTATATTTCCTAGTGGCTGTAGAAGACATGGTCACTTGCTCCTTGGAAGGCAGAAATGGAAAGCAACACTTTCTGTATAGCTTGCTGTCAAGATGAAATCTTACATACCATAGTGTAGTCACAGGAATGATATGGCATTACTTTGCCAGTTTTCATTGGTTAGAAGCAACTTCTACATACCCCCTACACAGAGGAGGAATGGATTACTCCAGGGCATGAACATCAGGGGATGAGGATCACGGGGTCACTTTAAAGTTTATCCTTCACATAGCTATTGTGAATCAATTTGCTATGAATACTTATGTATAAGATTTTCGGTGGACATATGTTTTTGTTTCTTTTGGATAAATACACAAGAGTGAAAATGCTGGGATATGTAGTAGTAAGAGCATATTTAACTTTTTATTAAATTGCGAAGCTATTTTTGAAAGTGGTTTTACCATTTTAAATTCCTATCAAAATGAATAGGATTTCCAGTTATTCCACATTTTTACCAATGTCTGGTAATGTCAGTTAGCTATTGAATGGGTGTATAGTGGCATCTATTTTTGCTTTAACTTTGCCTTTCTTTAATAATTAATGATTTGGGCCATTGTCTTCTGTGTTTATTGACCATCTGGGTATTCCTTTTTTGAGTATCTCTTTTAAAACTTTGAGTCTTCTTTTTGTTGGGTTGTTTGCATTAACATTTTTTGATACAAGCCATATGTCAGAAAAATATACTGTGAACATTTTCTTTGTTGTTTTCAAAGAGCAGAAGGTTTTAATTCTGAAATCTGTTATTGCTTTTTTCTTTTATAGTCTGTGCTTTTTGCACTCTAAGTAATCTTAACCTACCCAACACTCCCAAAAATTTCTCCTAAGTTTTCTTCTAGAGGATTTATAATTTTGTCTTTTTTCTTTGGTGTATAATCAATTTCAATTTAATTTATGTATAAGGGGTAAGGTAACAGTAAATTTTATATTTTTCATATAAATATCTAATTTCAAAATATTTTTTGATAACACTATATATTTTCTTGGCTGCCTTGGCAAAAATCAACCATATATGTCTGAATCTATACTATTTCATTAATCTACATATCTTTATAATAATACTCTACTGTCTTGGTTACTGTAATTCTATAGTAAATCTTCAAATTAAGTGTTTTAAGTTTTCCAACTTTGTGTTTGTCTTTCACAATACATTGGCTATTTTTGAAGATCCTTTTTACTTAAATAAAAAATTTTAAATAATTTTTGAATATTATTTTTAAAAACTATCTTGGATTTTGATTAGGATTATATTAATCTATAGATTAATTTGGGAAGAATATTCAGTGTTCAGATACATGAATATGGTATATCTCTTCGTTTATTCACATCTTCTTTAATTTTTGTCAGCAGTATTTTACAGTTTTAAATGTACATATTTTTTGTTAAATATATCCTTTAGACTTTTGCAATTTTGGACATTGTCATAACTGGTATTTTTGTTGAAATATTCCATAATTCATTGCCTGTATATAGAAATGCAACTGACTTTTATAACTTGATTTTTGTGTTTTGTGAACTTAATAATTCAGTTAATAATTCTCATAGCATTAAATTTTTCTCTTAAAGGCCCATTATAATTCACCAGCAAAGACATCGAGGTGCTGAACTTTTTTGCGGGGAGAAGATTTTTAATATAAATTAATTTTCTTTAATAGATACAGAATTTTTCAGATTTTTAAAGTAAATTTTAGTAATTTGTATCTTTCAAGACATTTGTATGTTTCATATAGTTTGTCATATGTTCACAGAAAGTGGTTTATAATATTCTCTTGAAAGTGAAAGTGAAGTCGCTCAGTCATGTCCGACTCTCTGTGACCCCCATGGACTGTAGCCTAACAGGCTTCTCTATCCATGGGATTTTCCAGGCAAGAGTACTGGAGTGGGCTGCCATTTCCTTCTCCAGGAGATCTTCCCAACCCAGGGTTTGAACCCAGGTCTCCTGCATTGTAGGCAGACACTTTACCATCTGAGCCACCAGGAAAGTCCTAATATTCTCTTACTATTTACTATCCTTTAATATCTCTATGACCTGTAGTGCTATCTCCTTTGTTTATCATATTGATAATTTCTATTCATTCTTATTTCAAAGAATCATCTTTGGTTTTATTAATTTTCAATATTGTCTGTTTCTATTTTTTTTATTATTGTCTTCAGTCTACTTAAATTTATAGATTTCTTAAAGTTGAAGTATAGATCATTGCTGTTGAACTTTTTCTTTCCTAATACAAACATATTTGTGGCCCAGCATATGTTCAATCATAGTGAATGTCCTACATAGATTCTCTATAATTCAGCTTTCAGGTGAAGTATTCTGTTAAATGTCAGTTAGGTCACGTTGGTTGATGATGTTGATTAAGTCTCCTAGAACCATTTTGATCTGTCTTTTTTCTTTCAATTGCTGAGAAAAGAATGTCCAAGTGTCTAACTGTATTTGTGTCAGTTCTGTCAGTTTTTACTGTAACAATTTTAGGTGCATACGCATTCAAGATTGTTTTTGTCTTTTTGATGCATTATCCTTTATTCTCATGAAATGTTCATCTTTACCCTTGATAACTTTTCTTGTTTTGAAGTTTTCTTTTCTAGGTATTAATATTGCCATTCTAGCTTTCTAGTAATTAGTATTTGCTGCATGGTATATATTTTTCCATTTTTTCAGTTTTTAGCCTGAGTGTGTCTTCACATGTAAAATGAGTTTCTCATGATAGTTTGTGCTGGAATTTGCTTTTTTGCCCAATCTAATATTTTCCTTTTAATTATGCTTTAAATCTTTGCACTTAAATGATTACTGCAATAATTATTGAAATAAATTTTAAAGTAACATTTTACTACTTCACATATAGCATAAGAATAGTAACAATAATATACTTCCATTTCACCTTTACCATCTTTTATACTATGGTCATCATACACATTACTCTTACACGGATCTTAAAACATACAATATACTGATTTTATTTTTAAGCAGTTATTTAGAGCAAGTTTAAAATTAGGAAAAATTTTAAATACTATTTCTGTCACTCCACATTCCTCTATGTTGATCCAAGTATCCTCCTGATATCTTTTTCTTTCTGTCTAAAAAACTTCTTTCCACTTTTCTCATATTGTGTGTTGCTAGTGATAAATTTTGTTTTTCTTTCTCAGAAAAACAAACTTCATTTTGGCTTCATATTTGAAAGTTTTCTAGGTTAACATTTTTTGTTTCTTTCAACACTTTAGAAGTGTTTTCTCTTTATCTTCTGGGTTTTGTATTTCTAATAGGAGACCTGCTGTATTGCTTATACCTGTGGTCAGATGCCTCTTCCCCACGATGGTTGCTTTTAAGAGTTTCTCTTTACGAATAACTTTAAGTAACTATATTAAGATATACTTTGGGGTTTTTGTTTGTTGCTTGGTTGCTTTAACAAGTTTAGAATTTATCAAGTTTATTTCAACTGTAGGATTATAACTTTAATCAAATTATGAACATTTCATCCATGATTTCATTTTTTTTTTTTTTTGGTCTCCCCACTCTCCCTATCTACTAGGTCTCAAATTGCACAAATGTTAGATTGTTTGATATTGTCTCCAAAATTACTAAGTTTCTGTTCTTAGGAGTTTTTTTGTTATTGATGTTCAGTCATTTATTTTGGATAGTTTTACTGCTGTAGTTACAAGGTTAGTGATCTTTCCTTTTGAACTGCCTAATTTGCTACAAATTTAATCCAATAAAATTTTTATTGAAGATATTCTATTTTTCATTTTAGAAAGTTTCATTTGTTTCACTAGATTCTGTCCTCATTACGCTCATCTTTTTATTTTAGTCTTTGAGCATATTTGTAATAGCATTTGGGCTTCCCTTGTGGCTTAGATGGTAAAGAATCTGCCTGAGATACAGGAGATTTGAATTCTCTCTCTGGGTGGGGAAGATTCCTTGGGGAAGGGAATGGCTACCCATTCCATTCCAGTATTCTTGACTGGAGAATTCCATGGACAGAGGAGCCTGGTGAGCTACAGTCCATGGAGTCACAAAGGATTGGACACGATTGAGCAGCTAACACGCACACACACACAAAATAGCATTTATAACATCTGTGTCTGCTAATTTCATAATCTCTAAGATTTCTACATCTATTTCTATTTTGTGAATTTTCTCATTTTCATGAGTTACATTTTCCTGCTCTTTCAGATACCTCCTAGTTTTTGATTGGGTAAAAAAAATAAAACATTGTAATTGTCATTTTCCGGGAGTTGGTGATGGACAGGGAGGCCTGGCGTGCTGCGATTCATGGAGTTGCAGAGTCGGACGTGACTGAGCGACTGAACTGAACTGAACTGATATTTTGTTAACTATCTTTAAAATTTCTTTAATGTGTTTGACAGGGAGTCAGGTTACTTACGGATCAGATTGATCATTTTGAGGTTAAAGCAGGTCTAGAGTTGATATTACTCTAGGTCTTGTCGTGTCCCACTACTATGATTTGACTTTGTTGGGAGTCTCTAATGAAGATTTTCTATATGGTCTCTCCACTCTGGATGGTGATAACTTAAATGGTTTCTGCACTTGTGTGAGTTCTGGGGATTGCTTGGTTTACAGATTTTCGGCAATATTTTTTCACCATATGTTGTTTTTGGTCCAGCAGCATTGAATTTTGCTCTAAACATGCACAAATTGGCAACCAGCCAAAGAGTCAGGTGAATACCATGGAGAACTCTGGGCTCTTTCTTTGAATAGCTCCCTCTTCTCAAGTAATATGACCCATAAATCCCAGCCACTTTGACACAATTCCAAGCTCTGTCCTCTCCACTCGGCCTTCTTTGCTTAGCTTCCCCACTTGTGCTACAACCTTGGAAAAATCTCTCTTGGTAAAAAGCTGAGCCAGTCATAGGAGTCACTTCCTTTGTTACCGCTGCCTCAAAGATCACAGCCCTGTGCTGCCTTACTGTCCAGTATGCGAAAATAGGTGTTTCACGTATTTTGTCCTGTCTTAGAACTGGTGACGGTAGAAAGATGCATCTAGATCTGTTTCTCCCTCCTGAGTGGAAACAGAAGCTTTTCAGTGTCTTATTTTCTGAACGAAGGATTTTCATGCTACATCTTCTCTAAACCAGAGAATCTTAATAGAACAATTATATAGTACATGTCAGGCACTATGTTTACCGTTAATGCGTGTTATGTCCTTTGGTCTTCCCAAGAATATTTTCATGTACATGTTTTTCTTGCTTCTATTTACAGACTGAAAAAATGGGAGAAATTAAGTAATTGTCCAAGGAACCACAGCTAGGAGGGGGCGCAGGTGATTCTCAGACCCAGGACTGCCTGACACCGTTTGTACTTTTCATTGATACTGTAATGATGTAGTGGTTTTGTCTTGCTGCCTTGGGCATATCTTGTAAGTGAAAGAAATAAGCGTTAGCAGTGATTTACAGCAAAAATAACTGTGTTCAAGGTTATCCTCTTTTTACTTTCATTACTTTGTATGTGAGGCGCATACAAGAAGTGATGGTAAATGTAGGAGTCCATGAACATCACATGGAAATTTTTTCTGTGTATGAATCACATCTTTCACGAGTGACCTCTGGGAAATGGTTGTGAACAACTACTGTAAACTGTGCTATGGATAATTAATCAGAAATTTATAGCTGAAAGAGTAATACATAAAAAGTCAGAAACCAAGGGCAACATAACCAAACAATAGAAGATACAATACTAGGTGCTGACGGTTAAAATAAATCTGGGCAAGTTCTCATTTATTCAGGGAGCTACAAACTCACATGAGCTTTTTTTTTTTTTTTTCCTGGCAGTAGAGGTTGAAATTTTCCTTTGTCTTTCTTAAAATCTCCTTTCTTACTCTTGAGCATCAAATCCTCATAGACATGAGATTGTCATTTTCTAAGCATTTCCTTAAAGGTCAAAATAAAACCTTTCTGTCTGTGGTCTTTAACAAGGTGGAAAGTGGCAGTAAATAGAAGAGTCTAACTACAGTAGCTCTCTTTATGTAACTGTATTTTTCTCCTTTAATTGTATTAAAGGCAAAGTCTTGTGACTATAGTCCTGTGACTCTATGATAAACTTGTTAAGATTCCATGCAGTTTTCTAGAAAGGAAAGTGAAGGTGTAGTTTCCTGTCGTCTTCATGCAGGTAACCCAACAAGCACAGGGCTGAGAGTCTGGTGAGAAGTTTCAAAGATAGGATCACAGTTGAGAGCCGTAAATGGAGCTTAAGTGTTTGCCCAGCTGGAAACTGTCTGTGTGTAGTTTATCTCACGTGACCCAAAGCAAGGTTTAACTGAACAATTCTGTCGAGGTTTATCAGTGGTCATGATATCCCACAAGTAAAACATAAATGGTATTAAGGTGCTTTGGAACATATCCCACCTGGCTATCATCCTAGGAGCCAAAAGGGAAAAAAAAAAAAAAAAGCCTCAGAGAGTGGAAATTCAGCATTTTTGTTATATTCAACAGATTTTCTTTAAGACACTTGCCCTAATGGTGTTAATGGGCTCTAATGTACCCTTATCTTTACAAAATCCTTTCACTTGTTAAAAAAGAAAATAGTAGAACCATTAAGAAAATTAAATGTGAGAAATGATGGGGAGCTGATACAAGGATCTGACAGCTTTGGATGTCTATCCTATATGTCTTACCCTATCTGGTTTTCCTAAGTATTGTGTTCAAAAAAGAACTCTTAACACAAGTTTTAAAATCTACTTTAGATAGAACAAATACTAGATCTTCAATTTCTCATATGAGAATTGGTTGGTACATGTTTTATTATGCTTTCTTTCATTCTATTCCTATTTAACACATCTTTATATAGAAAATTAGTTACATATTACTTAATTAAAATATATGATATATTGGGACTTTCCAGGTGACTCAGTGATAAACGCATCTGCCTGTCAGTGCTGGCAGGAGATGTGAGTTCAATCCCTAAGTTGGCAAGATCCATTAGAGCGGGAAATGGCAGCCCACTACTATATTCTTGCTTGGAAAATCCCATGGACAGAGGAGCCTGGTGGGCTACAGTTCATGGGGTTGCAAAGAGTCGGACACAACTGAGTGGCTAAGCATGTATGCATATTATATATTATTATCAGTATATTAATTAATGGCATATAGTTTCATATGTAAATATATATTTATCTCCTAGTAGTTTGCATTATGTATTTGCACTCTTTTATGCTAGATATTGCATATCTACTCTATTTATATAATACATATATATGTATTTGTGTTTGCATGTGTGTGTGTTGTAAAGAGTTCGACACGACTGAAGTGACTTAGCACGCACACACATTCTCCCCACCCCTCTTTTCTGTAGCATGTATTCTTATAAGCCACCATGAATAATCTGGGGGTAGAGGGAGTTATGAGTTAGTTAATTAAGTAAACAAAAAGCTATATTAAATTACAGCTCAAGTGTGTAACACCTTTCTCTTTAGTAGATCCATTAACCGTAAATGTGAAGCTCTGGGAGGGAAAGCAAGGAAAGAGAAAGACCAATATACATTCAAACCAGAGCACAACTGATGAAAGGGCAAAGGGCAAATAAATTTTGATTTTAATGTTACTTAACCCATTCAGTGCCCCAGAGAAGGTAGACAGAGTTGAACAAAAGGATACTGCTGGAAACCCTGCAGAGCTGACCACATAATAGCTCTGAGGGTAGCAGAATGAATGACTTGCAAAGAGATCGCAGGCTACCAGGGCCATTGGCCCAGGAGGGGTTAAACAACTTTATCTGATCTTCAACTCTTTTACTGAACAATTAACGACCTACAGTCTGGAGAAGTTAAAAGCTAGAAGTGAAGCCAGGGCTCCTCAAGACTCCAGCTGGCATTAAATGACAAGGAAGAATTCAGGGGCCAGACAAAGCCGTTATTATGAGCCACCACCAAGAAAGAAAATAAAAATTTTTTAAAGGGGTGTGTGGTGGAGGGAGGGGTGGGGGAGAATGGAAAACAGAATTTAGGAGCAACTTTATGCTTGGTTTTTAAGTAAATTAAACCTGAATTGTTAATCTTCTTGCCTTTGTTGTTAAAACTTGTTTGATAAAATTTCAATTCCAGAATATTTTAAATGGCTGTTAATGAAAGTGTTGATAAATAACAGTATTTGTGAAAAGTTTATAATCCTTGCAAATTGAAATACAATGATCAATTATTTTTCATTTAACTTCTCATCTCAACCAAAGGGCAGGAGACATTTATGGATTAAATTCTTTGGAAATGGTACTGGCTGCCATTTCAGCAGAAAAAAGAATCGTGATTTATTTCCTTGCTACCTTGTAAAAAAAAAAAAGCAAAGACATTCTAATCTCATAGGCTTAGTTAATGGACTCTGAGAATTACTAAGTTGCAAAAGATAAAAACTAGTAATTTTAGACTTAATGTTATGTCAATATTATCGAGAGAAAGAAAAGATCTCTAAACACGTTAGGATCATAAAATACTTGTTAGAATTTTATACCTCTCTTTTCATCTATTTGCATCAATTAAATTATGTTTAGATTCTCTCCAGGGGAAAAAAAAAAGAGTATATGGTGCCTGTGAGAAAAATCAACCTGAAGGAAGAAGGATTGCCATAAGTAAATATATTCAGCCATGGGGTCAATGGTAATTTCAAGGACAGTGTTAGGACTGTAGTTGGTGCCTCACAGGTGACAGTGAACCATGTAGAAGAATGTAGCCCGGGGTGGGGAGCGGACGCTGCACTTTGCCGGGGCAGCCTGTAGTGATACTCCAAGCTCAAGAGAGAAGAAATCCAGCTCCACCCACCAGAACTCCAAAACAAGCCTCCCTAACTAAGGAACCTTGACAAGCCACTAATACAACCTCGCCTATAGGGAGGAAATCCCATAATAAAGAGAACTCCGCAAATTCCTAGAGTATAGAAAGGCCACAACAAACANGTGAAATCATAGAAATAAACCTATGCAATCCTGGAACTATGCAAGCGTTATAGCCCCACTCAAGGAATCATGACGTGGTTGAAAAAAGAATTTTATCCATTTTTCTCAATCTTATTTTCCCAGAAGCCAATGTTGGGTCATACTGGGGGGTGCTCAAGTGATATTTCTTGAATAAATGAATAAATGAATGACACAGAGTCATAAAAAGGGATAACCAGTTGGGTGTTACTTCAAGGTTCGTAAGCCAAGGCTCCCTTCCACATGTGTGCTAGACATCTTCCTTTTGCCTGTTCAGATCCACTGCCTACCTTCTCCATGATGCTCTGTGCCCAGGGAAGCTGATCCCCTAGTGTTTGGCTAGATTTTCTCAATGGTCATTTCCTGGCTAAAATATCAGAAAGAGAGTGAGATTAGGCCATTATTTTTCAACCTCTCTCCCTGCGATGTTACTCAGCATTGGCTAAAGCCCTCTGCCATGGGTTATTGACAGCCCCTTCTGTAAAGCTAACAGATTGGTTAGTACCAGATTGGGTACTTCCTCCCTTTCCCGTTTAGGGTCCTCACTTCTCTGGGGTTGGTAGCTCTAAGATGCTTGTTTGTACATGCTCAGTCATATCTGACTCTTTGTGACCCTATGGATTGTAGCCTGCCAGGATTGGCAGGTGGGTTCTTTACCACTAGCACTATCTGGGGGCTTCCATGATAGTTCAGCTGGTAAAGAATCTGCCTGCAGAGTGGGAGACTTGGGTTTGATTCCTGGGTCAGAAAGATCCCGATCCCCTGGAGAAGGAAATGGCAACCCATTCCAGTATTCTTGCCTGGAAAATCCCTGGGACAGAGGAGCCAGCTACAGCCCATGGGGTTGCAAGTCAGATACAACTTAGTAACCAAACAACTACCACTACCACAGCGCTATCTGGGAAGCCCTCTAAAATGCTGGTATACTGTATTACTCCTTCCTTCTTGGTTTACCCTGCCCATACCTTGGTAAAGAGGACTTACATTAGTTTCTCTTTAAATTGTCCATTTTTATTTTGCCAGATCTTTTCTGTTGTGCTCCTGATTGACACACCTACTAAATTAATATTCTTAGTGTTGGACTCTGGATATGTCTATTTTGAAAAAATTTCATAGANATTACTCCTTCCTTCTTGGTTTACCCTGCCCATACCTTGGTAAAGAGGACTTACATTAGTTTCTCTTTAAATTGTCCATTTTTATTTTGCCAGATCTTTTCTGTTGTGCTCCTGATTGACACACCTACTAAATTAATATTCTTAGTGTTGGACTCTGGATATGTCTATTTTGAAAAAATTTCATAGATGCATCAGATGAGCATTCCTGAATATGAACTACTGATCCAGACATACCAGACTGACTACAGTCCCAAAACGCCCCCAGGAATTGTCATACTTCTGTATATTTTGTACATACTCTTTACATGGCTTAATATCATAGTTTCCATTTCATTTCTTTCCCTGGAGAACTTTAAGTCATCCTAAAGAACTCTAATTGCATGATTCTTTTGAAATACTAGAGGAATTTTATTTGGTGGTAGTGGTTTAATTGCTAAGTGATGTCAACTCTTGAGACTCCATGAACTATAGACTGCATGCTCCTCTGTCCTTGGGATTCTTCAGGCAAGAATGCTGGAGTAGGTAGTCATTTCCTTCTCCAGGAGATCTTCCCAACCCAGAGATCAAATCCTGTTTACTTATTCTTCATACTACCTGACATAAGTAAGTCATCAATAAATATTACTTGATGAATGGATAAATGACTCAATTGTGGTACATGCTTCAGTAGTTTACAAGACGAATAAGATATAATCCCTGCCCTGTCAATAGTAGGAAGGTACTGTATATTGTCAGGCAACATAAAAAGCATGCCATAAAATCTTGTTTCCATGTTCAGTGGGGAAAGGATCTTAGTTAGTTTCCAGTTTACTAAAGACAGGTATGAAAAAGAGAGATAAGTATGTATAGGGAAAACAGTGGTAGAATTATGGTAAGGGAAGTGCACATGTGACTGGCACAGAAGAAGGATACAGATGAAGGAAGCCGGGAAGGATGTCTTTCTAAACAAGCAAAAGAAGTAAGTCATGACGGGTGCCTAGAAAACAAGAGGCGTGAGATTATGTGTCACCTTACCTGACCTGCCTCTTGAGAAATCTGTATGCAGGTCAAGAAGCAACAGTTAGAACTGGACATGGAACAACAGACTGGTTTCAAATAGGATAAGGAGTACGTCAAGGCTGTATATTGTCACCCTGTTTGTTTAACTTATATGCAGAATACATCATGAGAAATGCTGGANTGATGGACAGGGAGGCCTGGCGTGCTGTGATTCATGGGGTCGCAAAGAGTCTGACACGACTTAGAGACTGAAGTAACTAACTTTTTTTGTTTGTGTTCTATATTAGCATTCACAAAAGATTATCTAACAAGGAACAGCACTAAGTAACTAGGTAGACAGAAAAATCAGCTGGTTGACATAGGTAACATTGGTCCTTAGCCACTTTAGGGTAGTACCACAAGATGAGTTACTAAGTGCTGTGGGTAGGGTGGCAAGGATGCACACTGTACATACATGGACCCACCCACATGGGCCCACTTCCAAGACTGATCTAAGTGCTAAGGTAGCTGACATCCTGCATGGCAACACAGGAAAAACCCAGAGTCCCTACTGCAGCACCATCCCTTGAGAAACATCCTCTAGCCCCATGCTGGCCAGTCTATTACAGTGGGCCTCTTCCACTCTGGAAAGGGCTGTAATTTATCCCAATTAATTATAATTAATAAATGTTCTAGCTATGTGTTTCCTTTTCCTTCTCACAGAATCTTAGGGCACACTGCTATCTGAAGGCTTATAGTGAGAACACTGACCACGTGAATATAAGTTGGTTCTGCCATATGCTACACTCCCAGACTGATGAATATTGGAATGGCCTGCTGAGGGACAGTGAGGAACTAGTTTGATAACGAAATTTGGTGAGGATTGGGGGTCATCCTCCAGAAGACAAGTGTATACCTTAAATCATGAACCATTCTATGATGTGCTATTTACAATTGGGCTTCTCAGGTGGTGTTAGTGGTAAAGAACCTATCTGCCATTGTAGGTGATCTAAGAGACGTGGGTTTGATCCCTTGGTCAGAAAGATCCCCTGGAGGAGGGAATGGCAACCCACTCCAGTATTCTTGCCTGGGAAATTCCATGGGCAGAGAAGCCTGATAGGCCATGGGGTCACAAAGAGTCAGACANTGTTAGTGGTAAAGAACCTATCTGCCATTGTAGGTGATCTAAGAGACGTGGGTTTGATCCCTTGGTCAGAAAGATCCCCTGGAGGAGGGAATGGCAACCCACTCCAGTATTCTTGCCTGGGAAATTCCATGGGCAGAGAAGCCTGATAGGCCATGGGGTCACAAAGAGTCAGACACAACTGAAGCAACTTGGCACAATTATGGTAAGTAGAACGTACAAGTTGGGACAACAAATGTTTAAAGTGGAAGTGGTTTTTGTGTAAGTTTTCTATTCCCACCGTAAGTGTTGAAGTGAAAGTGTTAGTCATTCAATTGTGTCCCACTTTTCGTGACCCCATGGACTATAGCCTGCCAGGCTCCTCTGGCCGTGGAATTCTCCAGACAAGAATACTGGAGTAGGTAGCCATTCATTTCTCACTCAGGGATCGAACCTGGGTCTCCTACATTGCAGGCAGATTCTTTACTGTTTGAGCCATCATTACCACCATAACAAATGATCAAAAACAAAGCAACTTAAACCAAGAGCCATTTATTATCTCACAGTTCTATAGGCTTGGTCTCTGCATAGAATATTCAAAGCCAAATTTCACAGCTGAATTCAGTTCCTTGAGAATTCCGTTCTTCAGACTTAGGACTGAAGACCTAGGACTGAAGTAATGGCAGACAGTTCTTTCCTTCTAGAGGCAGCCTGCATTCCTTCTCAGCTGTTCAAGTGGCTCTCTTCCAGCCTCGGCAAGTTGAATCCCTTTTAATACTTTGAATATTTCTAATTTCTCCTTCTACTCCATCTCTCTACTCAGGCCAGAGCAGGTTTTCTGTTATTACATGATTACATGTAATCACAAAATAAGCCCATCCAAATAATCCAGGGCAATCTCCCTATTTTAACAAGAACTTTAATTACTTCTGTTAAGTCTCCTTTGCTGTGTAACATCATATTCAAAGATTTCAGTAATGAGGACATGGCCATTTTTAGGGACCATTTTGCTTACTACTCACTGGCACTTCCTTTCACTTCCAGTAACCTTATTTGAGAAACTGTGCTTCTTGTCCTAATATATCTGTGAGTCTAGAGGACCTGGTTCCCAGAGTATGTATCTGTCAGTGGACATAACAAAATTCTCCACTCGTCTTATTGGAATTAGTGATCAGTAATGGAGAATAGCACTCAAATCTTATAAATTAAAAATTAGAAGTGAGTGAAAATGTTAACAGCTCAGTTGTGTCTGACCCTTTCTGTCCCTATGGACAGTACCCCACCAGGCTCCTCCATCCAGGGATTTCTCCAGAGCAAGAATATCGGAGTGGGTAGCTATGCCCTTCTCCAGAAAGATTAGCAAATCACACACACAAAAAAAGTGTGAAATGTTGTGTGGGACATGCCCTCTTGCCTTTGTAGGCAAGATTTCTTTTTTTCCCAAAGGTATAGTGGAGCAAGGACCTACTTTTTCATTTTCAGTTATTTGGGGAAGATTGAGAAGCAAGTGTGATCTGATAAGCTCTCTAAATGCTAGAAGGGAGGGATCCCATCAAGCTGGGAGGGAGATTCCAGACATAGCTCAGGTCCTGGGAATGCACACATGAAAGGGATGGCGTGCTTCTCTATCCGAGTACAGGGCGGATAGGGGAGTCAGAGAGAGTGCAGAAGGGTCCTGAAAAACCTGTGCCGAGCTGCAAACTCCACAGTGAAGCACTTGGTCATGCTGTATTTATAAAGAAGAATTAAAAGCTACTTCAGGGTTTTTCATGAAGAGGGTAAAATGATCCAAGTGGTAAATAGAAAAGATAATTTGGGGTGAAATCTTTATGATTAATCTTAAAGAGAAATAGATATGGTTGTGTTTTTATTAGATTACTTCCTAATAAACTTCCAGTTCAAACCAATGGAGAATTTTTAATTAGAAAAGACAAAACTGGGTCATTGAAGGAAACTGAATGTCAAAACCTTGAGAAGCTATACAAGAAAGCTGAACACTGAAGTGGTTAAAATTTCATTTTCCTCAACTCTTATCTTAACTGTCTTTTCCTCAGGACAGTGTCTCTGGTTTCACTGCAACAAGGTGTTCTTTGTTGCTAATGAGGATCCATTATGGAGAGTGAGATTACTAAATCATATTTGCAGGAACAGGTTCCAGAACTTCAGATGACATCCCCAATGGCACCGAAAATTCTCTTCTGAAAAATTGAGTGTAACTTCATTTCAGGCTACTTTATATTCTTTTTTTTTTGAAAGTTGGTGGTATATTAAAAAACCCAAACCTTTAAATGTCAAAGAAAATAAGCTGAAAAGCATAACTACCTTCTATAATTATGCATGTGTGTTCAGTTGTATCTGACTCTTTGCAACCCTATGGACGGTAGTGCACCAGACTCCTCTGTCCATGGGATTCTCCAGACAAGAATACTGGAGTGGGTAGCCATTTCCTCCTCCAGGGAACTTTCTGATGCAAGGATTGAACTTATGTCTTCTGCATCTCTTGTACTGGCAGGTAGATTCTTTACCAACTGTGCCATCTGGGAAGCCAACCTTCCACATAGAACTTACTATATTTCAAAGGTTTCCCTGAGCAACAGAGGCACACAGTTCATTCAAGTCTCACTACAAACCTAAAGAGTGGGTGCTTCATAAACGGGCTTCCCAGGTGGCTCAGTGGTAAAGAATCTGCCTGCCAATGCAGGAGATATGAGTTAGATCCCTGGGTCAGGAAGATCCCCTGGAGGAGGAAATGGCCATCCTTCCAGTATTCTTGCCTAGAAATTCTCATGAACAGAGGAGCCTGGTGGGCTGCTGTTTATGGGATCACAAGAGTTGGACACAACTTAGTGATGAAAAAACAACTTCATAAATAGAGTTTCAGTGACCAGCAATTAAAAAAAAAAAGTTGAAGTAGAGTTTGCTTTACAGTGTTGAGTTAGTTTCTGAAGTGAAAATGATGTCCCCCTTCTCCCCATCCCACCACAGAGCACAAACCGAGCTCCTTGTCCTATACAGCAGGTTCCCACTAGCTATCCGTTTTACACATGGTAGTGTGTATATGTCAGTCCCAATCTCCCAGCTCATCTCATCACCTGCTTTCACTCCCCCATTACCCCTGTGTCTGCACATCTGTTCTCTATGTTTGTGTCTCTATCCTCCCCTGCAAATAGGTTCATCTTTACCATTTTTCTAGGGTCCACTGATATGGTTACAGAGCAGATTGTTGGTGAAGCCAAAACTCAAACCCAGGCTGTCTCACTACTATCTAAACCCCTACAGCAGCATTCAGCAAGCTACGGACCTTAGGCAAAGACAGACTTGCTACCTATTTTTGCAAATAAAGCTTTATTGGAATACCACTAAGCCTCTTTATGTATACATGGCTGCTTTCTCATCAAGAAAGCTTGGCGAAATGGTGGTGACAGAGTCCTCATGCCTTGCAAAGCCTAATATATTTGCTAACCGATCTTAATAGAAAAAGTTTGCTGATTCATGCCTTAAACTCACTGTATAGTTGCTACTTGGTAACTGAATTAGAGTTTGGCTTCATCAAAAGGTCTTCATCTCAGTTAAAGCAATTTACATATTTCATCAGGGTTAGCATCTGAAGAAAATATAACTTTGCTGAGAATTTCACTTATTGGTGAATTCAGGGAATGATATTGAGGTTTCTTTTCTCCTTTTAGTCGTTACATCATTTGGGGGAGAAAAATTCTAGCCTGCCTGATTCTGCTCAGAAACAAATTTAACTTTTGCAGAGAAACTGTATTAGTCAGCGTTCTCTGGGGAAACAGAATCAATAATAGAGAAAGAGAGATACAGAGTTTTAAAATAAGAATTAAGCTCAAGTGATTATGGAGACTGAGAACTCTCAGAATCTGCTGTCTGCAATCTGGGGACAAGGAAAGCCAGTGATGTACTGATAAGTTCAGTTCAGTTCAGTTGCTCGGTTGCTCAGACTCTTTGTGACCCCATAGGCTGCAGCACACCAGGCTTTCCTGTCCATCATCAACTCCTGAAGCCTACTCAAACTCAAGTCTATTGAGTTGGTGATGCCATCCAACCACCTCATCCTCTGTCCCTCTTTCCTCCTGCCTTCAATCTTTGCCAGCATCAGGGTCTTTTCAGATAAGTAAGTTCTTTGCATCAGGTAGCCAAAGTATTGGAGTTTCAGCTTTAGCATCAGTCCTTCTAATGAATATTCAGGACTGATGTCCTTTAGGATGGACTGGTTGGATCTCCTTGCAGTTCAAGGGATTCTCAAGAGTCTTCTCCAACATCACATTTCAAAAGCATTAATTCTTCTGCACTCAGCTTTCTTTATAGTCCAATTCTCACATCCATACACAATTACTGGAAAAACCACAGCCTTGACTAGAAAGACCTTTGTTGGCAAAGTAATGTCTCTGCTTTTTAATATGCCATCTAGGTTGGTCATAACTTTTCTTCCAAGGAGTAAGCATCTTTTAATTTGATGGCTGCAGTCACCATCTACAGTGATTTTGGAGCCTCCCAAATAAAGTCTGCCACTATTTCCACATCTATTGCCACGAAGTAATGGGACCGAACGCCTTGATCTTAATTTTCTGATTGTTGAGCTTTAAGCCAAATTTTTCACTCTCCTCTTTCATTTTCATCAAGAGGCTCTTTAGTTCTTTGCTGTCTGCCATAAGTGTGGTGTCATCTACATACCTGAGGTTATTGATATTTCTCCTGGCAATCTTGATTCCAGCTTGTGCTTCAACTAGCCCAGCATTTCTCATGCTGTACTCTGCAAAGAAGTTAAATAAGCAGGGTGACAATATACAGCCTTGACATACTCCTTTCCCTATTTGGAACCAGTCTGCTGTTCCATGTCCAGTTCTAACTGTTGCTTCCTGACCTGCATATAGATTTCTCAAGAGGCAGGTCAGGTAGTCTGGTATTCCCATGTCTTTCAGAATTTTCCATAGTTTGTTGTGCTCCACACAGTCAAAGGCTTTGGCATAGTCAATAAAGCAGAAATAGATGTTTTTCTGAAACTCTTTTTCTTTTTTGATGATCCAGTAGATGTTGGCCATTTGATCTCTGGTTCCTCTGTCTTTTCTAAAACCAGCTTGAACATCTGGAAGTTCATGATTCACATACTGTTGAAGCCTGGCTTGCAGAATTTTGAGCATTACTTTACTAGCATGTGAGATGAATGCAATTGTGTGATGGTTTGAACATTCTTTGAAATTGCCTTTCTTTGAGATTGGAATGAAAACTGACCTTTTCCAGTCCTGTGTCCACTGCTGGGTTTTCCAAGTTTGTTGATATATTGAGTGCAGCACTTTCATAGCATCATCTTGTAGGATTTGAAATAGCTCAACTGGAATTCCATCACCTCCACTAGCTTTGCTCATACTGATGCTTCCTAAGGCCCACTTGACTTCACATTCCAGGAAGTCTGGCTCTAAGTGAGTGATCACACCATCATGATTATCTGGGTCATGAAGATNTATACAGAGTGAAGTAAGCCAGAAAGAAAAGCACCAATACAGTATACTAACTCATATATATGGAATTTAGAAACATGGTAATGATAACCCTGTGTGTGAGACAGCAAAAGAGACACAGATGTATAGAATGGACTTTTGGACTTTGAGGTTGAGGGAGAGGGAGAGGGTGGGAAGATTTGGGAGAATGGCATTGAAACATGTATACTATCATGTAAGAAAGGAATTGTCAGTCTATTTTTGATACAGGATACCTAATGCTTGGGACTGGTGCACGGGGATGATCCAGGGAGTTGATATGGGGTGGGAGTTGGGGGGTTCAAGATTGGGAACTCATGTACACCTGAGATGGAAAAAAAATAAAAAAATTTTAAAAAGATATATAGTAAATGCAAATGTACAGCATATAAAAAACCTGAAAAATAATGCATCATCTTATTTGGCATCATATGTTATTCGTGCGGGGTACAGAGCAAGAGGAAAATAGGATCTCTGGTGTATGTCATTATGTTTTACCAGGTACAATCCAGGCAAAAGCTGTCACCCAAGGTTGAATGACTGATGTGTTTATATTTAAATAGCCCCAGAGTCTAACAAGTACCACCTACTTATTTTGTTCATTCTAACTTGCTAAGGTGGAAGGAGAGGAAGAGAACCAAAGATGGGTGATTGAATAATGATGGTATAGATTTGGTAGTTCAGTTGCTCAGACATGTCCGACCCTGCAACCCCATGGACTGCAGCATGCCAGGCCTCCCTGTCCATCACCAGCTCCCAGAGTTTACTCAAACTCATGTCCACTGAGTCAGTGATGCCATCCAACCATCTCATCCTCTGTCATCCCCTTCTCCTCTTGCCTTCAATCTTTCCCAGCATCAGGATCTTTTCAAATGAATCAGTTCTTCACATCAGGTGGCCAAAGTTTTGGAGTTTCAGCCTCAACATCAGTCCTTCCAATGAATATTCAGGACTTATTTCCTTTAGGATGGACTGGTTGGATCTCCTTGCTATCCAAGGAACTCTCAAAAGTCTTCTCTATGAAAAGATTTGGTGTCAGAAAGTGAGAATCCCAAATCTGCTAGTGATTTCTCAGCAAGCCTTGATTATTGAGTGTGTCTATTTAAAAAAATATATTATTTATTGATTTTGGCTGCACTAGATTTTCATTGTTGCATGTGGGCTTTCTCTCTAGTTGTGGTGAGCAGGGGCTACTTTCTAGTTGTAGTACATGGATTCCTTATTGCAACGGCTTCTCTTGTTTTGCAGGAAAATCTCTAGGTGCTTTGGCTTCAGAAGTTGTGGCTGTCAGGCTCTAGAGCACAGGCTCAGTAGTTGTGGTGCACAGACTTAGTTGGTCTGTGGCACGTGGGATCTTCCCAGAACAGGAATTGAACCTGTGTTCCCTGCATTGGCAGGCAGATTCTTTATCACTGGACCACTAAAGAAGTCCGAAGTGTGTCTATTTAAGTGCCTGCTTTCTTTTGGGCTGTTGGAAAAGGTAGACTGCAGATGCAGTTATCTCCCCCATAGCTTTTGGACATATAATAAGATCACTTTACTCCATGAGAAAACTGTGGGATAGCTCCAGAGAATGCTGTCTGAGCCCTATTTTTCCTTCCTAAATTTCTTGCCTCCAGCAAACAATTGTCCAGTCACTGAATAATCAAAATAAGTCTAACATCATTTATAGATGAATTTAATAAACAGACTTATAATTATGTATTCACTCAAGAATTCATGAGCATAATTTTTGTTAGCATCAAAAAAAAAAAAAAGAAGAATAAGAAGAAAGTGATGGCATCACTGACTCAGTGGACATGAGTTTGAACAAGCTCTGGGAGCTGGTGATGGACAGGGAAGGCTGGCATGCTGTAGTCCATGGAGTCACAAAGAGTCATGACTGAGTGACTGAACTGACTGACTGACTGAAAAAAACAGTATAGACATTTAGATGGTAACTTGATCCCCCCCAAAACCTTAAAGTTCTGCTTCACTGATAATTAAATCTGCATCCATATAAGGTTCATTATAAGATGATCAATGGAGGATGTACTAACACAGGAAGATCAGTGGGGAAAACAAAAAAAAGCTACAACAAGAAAAGGAAAAACAAATTTTTTAAACTTGAGAAAGTAAAGATTCTTAGCAATTCAAAGGGGGAGCCAGAGTACATGCAAGTTTCCCTTCGGAAGCAAGGGACTTCTGTTTCAGCCAGACTCCAGTATTTATCTTGTTCAGAACACTGGAAAACGGCTCAGTCCGGGAGGTGTCACAGTGCCTCACCTGACAAGATAAAGGACTGTACTTGAGGAAGTTCTGATGATAGTTTAAACTCTATGTTGCCTTTTCATAGTAGGGCCCTACAAACTATGAAATATTTTTCCAGAGAATGGTGCATTACACAATTGTAGTCATGTCCGACTCTTTGCGACCCTATGGACAATACAATCCATGGAATTCTCCAAGCCAGAATACTGAAGTGGGTAATCATTCGTTTACTCTAGGGGCTCTTCCCAGCCCAGGGTTCAAACCCAGGTCTCCTGCATTTTAGGTGGATTCTTTATAAGCTGAGCCACCAGGGAAGTCCCATCATCAACAAAATGATAGATTACTGAAACTTAAGAAATATAGAACCTCAGAGGTTAGTACTTTATAGGAAGCAGAACAAAATTTGAAAAAAGAAGAAACTATCAATATTAGAATATGCTTCTCACCTTTAGAATTCTCGATCAAAGGAGAAAACAGAAAGCATATATTTCTGAAAAGTAGAAAAGGAAATTTTTATGTCCCAAACATAGTGAGTACCTTTCTTTTTAGATATGATATTTTCAGTTCAGTTCATTTCAGTTCAGATGCTGATAAGTCAGCATCTTGCATTTTATCAGTTGCATTCTCTTCATTAAATTCTTATGCTCTGATTTTTAAGAATTTTTCTTTTACTGTTTTATAGGTCACAATATTTACTGATTCAGTATGAACATTTTCAGCTCTAGAATCATGCCATTAGAAGATGGGGCTTAAAATGCTTGAGGTAGATAATAGTTTTACTCATTACCATACAGCAGTCTTTTATTTGTTTTGGCAGGCTACAAGCGTAAAGACTGGGACTTCCCTGGCAGTCCAGTGTTTAAGATTCCATAGTTCCAGCGCAGGGGACAAGAGTTTGATCCCTGGTCAGGGAACTAAGATCCCACATACCACGGGGACATGGTCAAAAAAAGAAAAAAGAAAGAAAAAAAAATGTGAAGAGTGGTTAGAAGCCACTGAGAGATAGTGGTGTATGCTCAGTCGCTTTTGCGTAGCTCTTTGTGACCCTATGGATTGTAGGTCACCATACTTCTCTGGTGAGCTATGGGATGAGCTATGGTGAGCTATGGGATGGTGAGCTATGAGCTATGGCATGAGCTATGGTGAGCTAAAGTCTGTGGGATTCTCCAGGCAAGAATACTGGAGTTGGTTGCCATGCTCTGCTCCAAGAGATCTTCTCAACACAAGGATAAAACCTGTGTCTCCTGTATTGCAGATCAGTTCTTTACTACTTAGCCACTGGGGAAGCCCCAAGAGACCACAGTAGGTTTTTCTTCAATTAGGAGAAAGTATATCTGTGTATACATATGTTTATTTATATGTATATGTGTGAGTTTTATGAAGCACCATTAGGTGCTTATTTGTCTTATTCCCTTCATTTTCTTAGCTTCAGAAAAAAGAGGAAAATCAGTCAAATAGCTCCAATGCTTCCTCATGCTGACATTCTGGAAAGTTCTCACCCATTCTCATTTGCTATGGGCTATTTTACACTAAGGTGTTTGTTGACAAATGCTAAAGGTATTACTGCTCCTGGGAAGATTTGCATCTTAATTGGAACCTCTTAAGAGTTTCAATGCCTTCAAAGCTCTGAGAAATCAAACTCTAATGTGGAAATTGAAAACATTATATCTAAAAACCACATGTCCTACATTTTCTGGCTCAGCCCAAATATTAAGAGGGTTTTATCCTTTTCAATAAAATGGACTCATTAAAAGTTCTTCCAAATGTAATTTAATTTTACTGCTTTTGCAAGTCTTGTCATATATAAATAAGCAAATCAAGAAATTCTTTGTCAGACAGTTCTCATGTATCAGATTAGAAATAAGGTCCAGGTAATTGGAACAGACAACCACTTTTACAGATATTTTTAGAAGGAGGTTGCCTGGGCTTTCTTATATCACACACATGGGGACCCAGGATAGGTTTAGCCCTGTGAGCGTTTGGCAGTGTAGTCTTCAATTATTTTTTGATCATTAGAGATTCTGCCTAAAGAGGGAGATACATTGGGGGTTTTTTTTGTTGTCGTTGTTGTTTTTTTGCCGTCGTTGTTGTTTTTTGCCATGTGGCACGTGAGATCTTAGTTCTCTGACCAGGAATCAGACTGTGCCCCCCTGCACTAGAAGCATGGAACCTTAACCACTGGACCACCAGGGATGTCCCTGCATTACTCTTTTAAAAGTTTTTTCTTTAAAGTATTGAGATGCCTATAGTCAAATTTTCTGGTGGAAAAAATTTCAGTTTCCGGATTCCCATAATGAAAGATTGAGCAGAAAAAAAAATCAATACTAAGTTTAACTGGAGTCCACCATTAACCACTAGAGAAATTACCATAAGCATGTAAGTTGGAAGCCACTATAGTCACCTTCATGAAGGTGAATTGATTGTAACCAATATAACACTGGTCTTCCTTGGTAGCTCAGCTGGTAAGGAATCTGCCTGCAATTCAGGAGACCCTGGTTTGAGTCCTGGGGTTGGGAAGATTCCTTAGAGAAGGGATAGGCTACCCACTCCAGTATTCTTGGGCTTCCCTCGTGGCTCAGTCAGTAAAGAATCTGCCTGCAGTGTGGGAGACCTGGGTTTAATCCCTGAGTTGGGAAGATTCCATAGAGGAGTGCATGGCAACCCACTCCAGTATTCTTACCTGGAGAATCTCCAAGGACAGAGGAATCTGGGCTACAATACATAGGATTGCAAAGAGTCAGACACAACTGAGCGATTAAGCACAATATAACAACTGACTTGTTTACTGATTAATTTATATCCAGTGCACTAAACTGTGATTTTTAGAGTCATTATAGAATATGTAATTAGCATCAGAGACTGAAAACTCTGTTGCTGGCAGTTGTAGATTATGGACAATGGGCAATTAAAATATAATTAATGAGCTATTTAAGATGTCAACAATGGAAATGTTTTGCTAATTCAATGATAGTTAATACAGTCATAGTCTTAACACATCTTAATTCTTAATGAAGAAACACTGATCTCTAATGGTTAATATCTCTATGACAAGTGCAAAGATCATTCTTAGGGGAGCTGGCTGAGCACTCTGATGTTGAGCATGAGTCATTCAACACAAGCAGGAGAACAGAAGAAGGGTCTCATTAGCAGACATACACCCAGAGATTGAACCCACATCTCTTATGTCTTTCTGTCAGACAAGTTCTTTAACACTAGTGCTCTTTATTAACTAACTATAATTTTTAGAGTGTTACCACACTACTTATGGAGTATTTATAGGTCTTTGGAAAATTGCATAAACTGTTAGACAATGATACTCAATTGTCTAGTGTATTTTGCAAATGCAACTGAGTTTCTGCTATTTAGAGACACCGATTCTTTTGGAAATGAGTACAAAGAAGCTCAGAAAAACTCAGAGAAGTGATGGTGGCCAAATGAAGCTGGTAGAGGGAAGAAGGCTCGGGTGCCATTTCTTCCTTGTTCTTCCAGAAGTGGAGCTATTAAATACATTATCTTTGCCCCAAAGGCACAACCACTCGAGTTTGCCCCTACTGTGAGCAGTTAATGGCAGATCATTTATTCAACAATGAGGTGGTCTCATCCATCAAGTGAGTGACATTGTGCAAATGTTTCACCAAAGTTGGTAAAACATTTTAGCTTTGAAAAGATTTTCACATCAAATTGTAGAAACTAAGCTAAAATAGAAGTGATCAGAGAAAGTGTTTTATGATGGCCTGTATGTGTAGATGGTTGACTGCCTATGATATACTTTTCCAGGTATGATAGTTATAATTTAATGTAACAAGGGTTACAAGATTCCTTCATGGCAGTTTTATATATTATATATGTGTATATAGATATATCGGAGAAGGCAATGGCACTCCACTCCAGTACTCTTGCCTGGAAAATCCCATGGACGGAGGAGCCTGGTAGTCTGCAATCCATGGGGTCGCTAAGAGTTGGGCACGACTGAGCAACTTCACTTTCACTTTTCATTTTCATGCATTGTAGAAGGAAATGGCAACCCACTCCAGTATTCTTGGCCTGGAGAATCCCAGGGACAGGGAGCGTCATGGGCTGCCGTCTATGGGGTTGTACAGAGTCTGACACGACTGAAGCGACTTAGCAGCAGCATATAGATATATATGTTGATTTAGTATATATTGATGGAAAATTACTAACAGCTGGAATAAATTCAACAATATTTTCAATAAATTGTTTTTAATTATCATATTATTGACATATGTATGATAATCACATCATCAGTATTGCATAAAATATCAATATACATATTTTGAAGCCATATATAATCTATTTAGTCATTAAAAGTGAAAGTGAAAGTTGCTCAGTCATGTCCAACTCTTTGCAACCCCATGGACTATACAGTCCACAGAATTCTCTAGGCCAGAATATTATATAAAAGTGAAAGTGAAAGTTGCTCAGTCATGTCCAACTTTTTGCAACCCCATGGACTATACAGTCCACAGAATTCTCTAGGCCAGAATATTCCTTTCTCCAGGGCATCTTCCCAACCCAGGGTTCAAACCCAGGTCTCTGCATTGCAGGCGGATTCTTTACCAGCTGAGCCACAAGGGAAGCCCTATTTAGTTAGGAAACTCATTATTTTTGTGAATTCTTGGACTCTGCAAAATTCTGGATTTCCCCAATTCCATTCTTCCTCAAAGATGACTATGACTAAGACCTCTAGGTTAAAAACATTGGCTTAGGTAATCAACCTTTCAGGATTTTACAGTGTATTTGGGCAATAAGATATATCAATAGATAGATCTATTGATGCACATAAATAGCATAATATAGTGATTTAGGCAGAAAGTAAGAGGATGAGGCTGATAGGATTTATAAGGAGACCATGATGAGCTGGCTTGGATGAGAAGACTCTACAGACAAGTTTGGGACAGGAGCTGAGGCTTGAAACATGAATAAAGATTAGCTTGATAGAAAGAAGGTAGGTAGGAGGGCATTCCTAGCAAGAAGCAGAAGTGAAGGTGGTAATGAATATTGTACTAATGGGGAGAGTGAGGTTAGCAGAGTTAGAAAGAAAATGTGTTATTTAGGGACCACATTTGGATTATTGGTAGGAATGCTCTAAAAAAGTAATCTGAAGTCAGAGTACTGCTAGTGAATGACCCAGAGTGACTTTCCAGTGCCAAATAGCCAGGAGGAAAGTGGTAGCATTGAAACTGATTTCTCATCTAGAATTTCCCAATGGCAACCCATTCCAGTACTCTTGCCTGGAAAATCCCATGGATGGAGGAGCCTGGTAGGCTGCAGTTCAGGGGTCGCAAAGAGTAGGACATGACTGAGCGACTTCACTTTGACTTCTCACTTTGAAGCACTGGAGAAGGAAATGGCAACCCACTCCAGTGTTCTTGCCTGGAGAATCCCAAGGACAGGGGAGCTTGGTGGGCTGCCGCCTATGGGGTCACACAGAGTCGGACACAACTGAAGTGACTTAGCAGCATGACTCTTACAAGTATGGGAGCTCTTACAGGCTCCTCACTTATAATCACTGTTACACCACAGTGGAAAATCAACAGTGTCTGCCTTCTGGGGGACTGAGATATAAGGAGAAATATCATGATCTTTCTACTGGGATACCAGTCTTATGTTGTTGTTGTAAGTTGTGCTGGCAGACTCATGGTCTCTAAGTTGTGTTGGCGGACGCTTTTGCCACCGCATGGAAAGACTAGAGATCTCTTCAAGAAAATTAGAGATACCAAGGGAATATTTCATGCAAAGATGGGCACAATAAAGGACAGAAATGGTATGGACCTAACAGAAGGAGAAGATATTAAGAAGAGGTGGCAAGCATACACAGAATTATACAAAAAAGATCTTCATGACCAAGATAATCACAATGGTGTGATCACTCACCAAGAGCCAGACATTCTGGAATGTGAAGTCGAGTGGGCCTTAGGAAGCACTGCTATGAACAAAGCTAGTGTAGGTGATGGAATTCCAATTGAGTTATTTCAAATCCTACAAGATAATGCTGTGAAAGTGCTGCACTCAATATGCCAGCAAATTTGGAAAACTCAGCAGTGGCCACAGGACTGGAAAAGGTCAGTTTTCATTCCAATCCCAAAAGAAAGGCAATGCCAAAGAATGCTCAAACTACCGCACAATTGCACTCATCTCACAAATTAGTAATGTTCAAAATTCTCCAAGCCAGGCTTNGAAAATGCTGCACTCAATATGCCAGCAAATTTGGAAAACTCAGCAGTGGCCACAGGACTGGAAAAGGTCAGTTTTCATTCCAATCCCAAAAGAAAGGCAATGCCAAAGAATGCTCAAACTACCGCACAATTGCACTCATCTCACAAATTAGTAATGTTCAAAATTCTCCAAGCCAGGCTTCAAGAATACATGAACCATGAACTTCCAGATGTTCAAGCTGAATTTAGAAAAGGCAGAGGAGCTAGAGATCAAATTGCCAACATCCACTGGATCATCAAAAAAGCAAGAGAGCTCCAGAAAAACCATCTATTTCTGCTTTATTGACTATGCCAAAGCCTTTGACTGTGTGGAGCACAACAAACTG
>SJYA01002015.1:113150-246139 GCA_006410615.1 Neotragus moschatus
GAACTCCGGGAGTTGGTGATGGACAGGGAGGCCTGGTGTGCTGCGATTCATGGGGTCGCAAAGAGTTGGACACGACTGAACAACTGAACTGACCTTATATGATATTTTTGCTTAAGCTTATTTGTTTATTTTTGCTTATATCTTAGACTTATTTCAGTTTGTATAATAGGCTCTAGGTTTGTCTATCTCATTAGAACTGACCCAAATGCATTCCTTTTTATGATGGAGTAGTATTCCATTGTATATATGTACCATGGCTTCTTCATCCATTCATCTTTTGATGGACATCTAGGTTGCTTCCATATTCTATCTATTGTAAATAGTGCTGCAATGAACATTGAGGTATATGTGTCTTTTTCAATATCAGTTTCCTCAGGGTATATGCCTAGGAGTGGGATTGTTGGGTCACATGATGTTTTTATTCCAAGATTTTTAAGGTATCTCCTTATTGTCTTCCATAGTGACTGTATCAATTTGTATTCCCATCAGAAATGCCAGAGAGTCCCTTTTCTCCACACCCTCTCCAGTATTTATTGTTTGCAGACTTTTAGATGATAGCATTTCTGACTGGTGCAAGGTGGTATCTCATTTTAGGTTTGACTTGCATTTCTCTAATCATGAATGATGTTGAGCACTTCATATGTTTATCAGTCAGTTAATTGTATGTATTCTTTGGAAAAATGTCTGTTTAGGTGCAGAAAAATCCTTATTCTCAAGTGCATATGGAACATTCTCTAAGATAGACCCCATCTTGGGTCACAAATCAAACCTCAGTAAATTTAAGAAAATTGAAATCATATTAAGCATCTTCTCCAACCATAATGCTATGAGACTAGATATCATTTACAAGAAAAAATGGTAAGAAACAGAAACACATGGAGATTAAACAATACATTTGTAAATAACCAACAGGTTACTGAAGAAATCAGAAAGGAAATAAAAAAATTTCTAGAAACAAATGACAATGAAACCACAACAACTCAAAGCCTATGGGATGCAGCAAAAGCAGTTCTAAGAGGGAAGTTTATAGCAATACAATCCTACCTCAAGAAACATGAAAAGCATGGAATAGGCAACCTAACTTTACACTTAAAGCAACTGGAAAAAGAAGAAGGAAAACACCCTCAAAATTAGTAGAAGGAAAGAAATCATAAAGATATGATCAGAAAAAAATGAAAAAAATGAAAGAAACAATAGTAAATATTAATAAACTAAAAGCTGGTTCTTTAGGAAGATAAAATTGATGAACCCTTAGCCAGACTCATGAAGAAAAAAAAAGAGAGAGAAGAATCAAATCAACAAAATTAGAACTGAAAAAGGAGAGGTTACAACAGATAATGCAGAAATACAAAGGATTATAAGAGACTATTATAAACAACTATATGGCAATAAAATCAATAAGCTGGAAGAAATGTACAGATTCTTAGAAAAATTCAGTCTTCCAAGACTGAACCAGGAAGATATAGAAATTATGAACAACCCAATCACAAGCACTGAAATTGAAGCTGTGATCAAAAATCTCCCAAAACACAGAAGCCCAGGACTAGATGGCTTCACAAGAGCGTTCTATCAAACATTTAGAGAAGAGCTAATGCCTATCCTTCTAACACTCTTTCAAAAATTGCAGAGGAACACTTTCAAACTCATTCAATAAGGCCACCATCACCCTAATATCAAAACCATTCAAAGACAACACACAAAAAGAAAACTACAGGCCAATATGACTAATGAACATAGATGCAAAAATCCTCAACAAAATTTTAGCTAACAGAATTCAGAGACACATCCAAAGCTCATACATCATGATCAAGTTGGGTTTATTCCAGGGATTCAAATATTCTTTAATATACAGAAATCAATCAATGTGATACACCATATTAACAAGTTGAAAGATAAAACATATGATCATCTCAATAGATGCAAAAAAAGCCTTTGACAAAATTCAGCACCCATTTATGATTAAAACTCTTCAAAAAATGGACATAGAAGGAACCTACCTCAACATAGTAAAGACCACATATGATAAGTGTACAGCAAACATTATTCTCCATTGTGAAAAAGTGAAAGCATTTCCCCTAAGATCAGGAACAAGGCAAGGGTGTCCACTTTCACCACTATTATTCAATATAGTTCTGGAAGTTCTAGCTATAACAATCAGAGAAGTAAAAGAAATAAAAGGAATCCAGATTGGAAAAGAAGTAAAGCTCTCACTGTTTGCAGATGACATGATACTGTACCTAGAAAACCCTAGAGAGTAGCAGAAAACTACTAGAGCTACTCAGTGAATTTAGCAAAGTTTCAGGATACAAAATCAATACATAGAAATCACCTGCATTTCTATATACTAACAATGAAAAATCAGAAATAGAAATTAAGGAATCAATCACATTCACCATTGCAACAAAAAGAATTAAATATCTAGGAATAAACTTAAGGAGACAAAGGAATGGTACACAGAAAATTATAAGACACTGATGAAAGAAATCAAAGATGACATAAACAGATGGAGAGATATTCTATGTTTCTGGGTAGGAAGAATCAATACTGTGAAAGTGACTATACTACCAAGTGCAATCTACAGATTCAAGGAGATCCCTATTACATTACCAATGGCATTTTCCACAAAATTAGAATGAAAAACTTCACAGTTCATATGGAAACACAAAAGACCCTGAATAGCTAAAGTGGTCTTGAGAAAGAAGAATGGAGATGGGGGAATCAAGCTTCCTGACTTCAGGTTATACTACAAAGCTACAGTCATCAAGGCAATAGGGTACTGGCACAAAAGCAGAAATATAGACCAATGGAGCAAGATAGAAAGCCCAGAAATAAACCCATGTACCTACAGGTACCTTATTTTTGACAAAGGAGGCAAGAATATACAATGGGGACAAAGATATCCTCTTCAATAAATGGTGCTGGCAAAACTTGACAGCTCCATGTAAAAGAATGAAACCAGAATGCTTTTTAACACCATACACAAAGATAAACTCAAAATGGATTAAAGACCTAAATGTAAGACCAGAAGCTATAAAACTCTTAGAGGAAAACATAGGCAGAAGAATCAAAGACATAAATCAAAGCGAGATCCTTTATGACCCACAATCCACAGTAACAGAAATAAAAACAAAAGTAAACAAGTGGGACCTGGCTAAACTTTAAAACTTTTGCAAATCAAAAGAAACTGTGAACAAGGTAAAAAGGCAACCCTCAGAATGGGAGAAAATAATAGCAAATGAAACAACTGACAAAGGAGTAACTTCCAAAATATACAAGCAGCTCACAGAACTCAATACCAGAAAAACAAACAAACCAAACAAAAAGTGGGAAAAAGACCTAAACAGACATTTCTCCAAAGAAGACATACAGATGGGTAACAAACACATGAAAAGATGGTCAACATTGGTCATTATTAGAGAAATGCAAATCAAAACTACAATGAGATATCACTTCACACCAGTCAGAATAGTCATCATCAAAAAGTCTATAAACAATAAATGCTGGAGAGGGTGTGGAGAAAAGGGAACACTTGCACTCTTTATGGCAGAAAGTGAAGAAGAACTAAAGAGCCTCTTGATGAAAGTGAAAGAGGAGAGTGAAAAAGTTGGCTTAAAGCTAAGATCATTTGGTCCCACCACTTCATGGCAAATAGATGGGGAAACAGTGGAAACAGTGGCAGATTTTATTTTTGGGGGCTCCAAAATCACTGCAGATGGTGACTGCAGCCATGAAATCAAAAGATGCTTACTCCTTGGAAGAAAAGTTATGACCAACCTAGATAGCATATTCAAAAGCAGAGATACTACTTTGCTGACTAAGGTCCATTTAGTCAAGGCTGTGGTTTTTCCAGTAGTCATGTATGGATGTGAGAGTTGGGCTATAAAGAAGGCTGAGCACCAGAGAGTTGATGCTTTTGAACTGTGGTGTTGGAGAAGACTCTTTAGAGTCCCTTGGACTGCAAGGAGATCCAACCAGTCCATTCTAAAGGAAGTCAGTCCTGGATATTCATTGGAAGGACTGATGTTGAAGCTGAAACTCCAAGACTTTGGTCACCTGATGTGAAGAACTGACTCATTGGAAAAGACCCCGATGCTGGGAAAGATTGAAGGCAGGAGGAGAAGGGGATGACAGAGGATGAGATGGTTGGATGGCACCACTGACTCAATGGACATGAGCTTGAGCAAACTCTGGGAGTTGGTGATGGAAAGGGCAGCCTGGTGTGCTGTAGTCCATGGGGTTGTAAAGAGTCAGACTTGACTAGGTGACTGAACTGAACTTGCATTCTTGGTGGGAATGTAAATTGATATAGCTACTATGGAATTTGGTATGGAGATCCCTTAAAAAACTAGGAATAAAACCAGCATATGACCCAGCAATTCCACTCCTAGACATATAACCTGAGGAATCTAAAATTGAGACACATGTATCCCATTGTTCATTGCGGCACTATTTACAATAGCTTGAATGTGGAAGCAACATAGATGTCCATCGACTGATGAATGCATAAATAAGTATTGGTACATACACACAATGGAACATTGCTCAGCCATGAAAGGNTGGCATCACTGACTCAGTGGACATGAGTTTGAGTAAACTCTGGGAGTTGATGATGGACAGGGAGGCCTGGCATGCTGTAGTCCATGGGGTTGCAAAGAATTGGACACGACTGAGTGACTGAACTGAACTGGACCGTAGCCCTCCAGGCTCCTCTGTCCATGGAATTCTCCAAGCAAGAGTACTTAGAGTGGGTTGCCCTGCCCTTCTCCAGGGAATCTTCCTGACCCAGGTATCAAACTGGATTCTCTTGTGTCTTTGGAGGCAGATTCTTTACCCCTGAGCTACCAGAGAAGTTTAGATATTCTTATACCTAATCTTAATCTCATTACTCATTATTTTTCCATGAAGGTACTAAGTTNGGAATTCTCCAAGCAAGAGTACTTAGAGTGGGTTGCCCTGCCCTTCTCCAGGGGATCTTCCTGACCCAGGTATCAAACTGGATTCTCTTGTGTCTTTGGAGGCAGATTCTTTACCCCTGAGCTACCAGAGAAGTTTAGATATTCTTATACCTAATCTTAATCTCATTACTCATTATTTTTCCATGAAGGTACTAAGTTCTTTGTGGAAAAAAAAAATAGTCTTTATTCAACTTGAGGGACAACAAGTTTGAAGAGCTCTGAAGAGAAAACAGCTTACATCTCAGTAATAGCTGATGGGTGATGGGATGGGAGGCAGGAATGTGAATAAGTATTCATAGTAGAAGCTCTGAGCTGTGGTGGAAACCAGGCAACCAGGCTGAATTTGAGATGGAGGTTGGGAATTGGTGTAGGTCAGAGAAATGAGCCTCTTATTTCATTGGCAGGAGATTCTTTGCATTCTGTAACAACTGTGCCTGCAAATGAAAATGGGGTTACAGTTTGGAGAGTAATGAAAGCTTTTGAGCAGGCAAATAGCAAGAGGAAAGCAGGAATTTAAGATGACAGTTCAAGTGGAGGGATGAGGCATAAAAAGAAGATCAGGAGCAAATAGAACAGTTAAGCAGATGTTGCAAGGGTCTAGATGTCTGGAGATGAGCATGGATTTGGCAACAATAAAATGAAAGAAAGGAAGGAATGGATTCCATAATTCCACGAAAGATTGGCAGGACTTGGTATTTTTTTCCCATGGCACAAAAGGGAAGAAAGGATTATTCAGAAATTTGGAGCTTGAATACCTGAGGCTATGACGATATCACTCATATCTGAAGAGAAAGTAAGAGGAATAGATCAAGATTTGAGGGAGAAAGATCAGTTTAGGTTTGGATATTCTGCACTGTAGGAAAACAGCAGAACTATAATAGGAAAGTTCTGAAGGATTTGTTGCTGTTTAGTTGCTAAGTTGAGTTGGACTCTTGTGACTCCATGGACTGTACCTTGCCAGGTTACTCTATCCATGGGATTTCTCAGGCAAGAATACAGGAGTGGGTTGCCATTTCCTGCTCCAGGGGATCTTCCTGACCCAGGGACTGAACTCACATCTCCTGCATTGACAGGCAGAGTCTTTACCACTGTGCCACCTGGGAAGCCCTCCTGAAGGATAGTGGGAGATTACAGTGGACCAGGAAGAGAGAAGTAGGTGAATTTTGAAGACTTTTCTTCTCACCCAGGAAATATTTTTTTCTAGGATAGAATAGAGAAATTAAAAAAGAGATGAGAAGATTGAAGTACTTCATTCAAAGTTAGGGAACATGCTTTTCAGTTTGATACTATTCTCTTTCATTTATTCATACAACACATGACAATGCTAATGACAATGATTTTTAACATTTATCTATCAAAACCAAAGCTAGGTCAGAAGGCTCTCTGAAGATTTACTGTCAGAGAAGAAATCAATAGCATTTGTAGAAAAAACCAAAGATACTGAAAATATGAAAGGCAAGAGGAAAAATTTAAGACACATGAAGGCATAAAAATTTAGGGAAAAACAAGCCATGGGAAACTAAAAGAATAGGCATTGAATTTCTCTAATGGTTCCAACCGGGAGAAAAAGCTATATTTGCTTCTTGCTCTTAAATAAATAGAACATTTTTCCAATAATGCCAAGATGACTCACAGCGCACATTTTATGTATCTTGTAATTTTCCTACACACTGTAAAGGCAACACAGTTAAAGTAATAACAAGCCAAGTCTTACATGTAATTATAGGCTGCTGATCGCATTTCTAGAACAATATATTAATGAAAGCCAGTTATTTAATTATGGCATAATATAATAAAAAGTTTTTACAGTCACTTGTTAAAACAGACCAAAAAAAAAAAAATTAAGTATTTTTCCCAAATATAGCTGAGGAGCAGTAGAGTCATATCTTGATGCCTTTGCCAGGGTAGAAAAACAGCTTTTCTGCCACTAAAAGGATAAACTAATCCATCTGCCATGTATAATTTGACAAGTTGCAATGCTTAAACAGTAGGAGGGGAAGACTTGTCTTCCAAGATTTCCCCCAAAGGACGAGGCTTTCAGCAGTTCCCAATTACTCTCCAGGCTGCATCACTTGAGACATCTGCTAAGCAGATAGCCAGGAATACCTGGTACATAGGAGAGCAGAGGTGTGCTTCACAATTACTCTTGGCCTTGGCATAGCCAATTATTAGAATAGGAGCCGACCGTGAATCTTCAGGTGTGCAGTCTGGCAACACTTGCTGGTGTGTCACTATGTGTCCCCTACCTAACTTTCTTTTTAAACTTATTTTTTAATTGAAATATAGTTGATTTACAACATTGTGTTAATTTCTGCTGTAAAGTGAGTGAGTGAAGTCACTCAGTTGTGTCCGACTCTTTGCAACCCCGTGGACTGTAGCCTACCAGGCTTCTCCGTCCATGGGATTCTCCAGGCAAGAATACTGGAGTGGGGTGCCATTTCCTTCTCCAAGGATCTTCCCCACCCAGGGATCGAACCCAGGTCTCCTGCATTGGAGGCAGACGCTTTAACCTCTGAGCCACCAGGGAAGCCCCAAAGGACTCAGTTATAAACATATATATTCTTTTCCATTCCAGTTTATCACGTGATATTGAACATAGTTCCTTGTGCTATACAGTAGGACCTTGTTGCTTATTCATTCTATATGTGGTAGTACGCATCTACCAGCCACAAATTCTCACACCCTCCTTTCCCCATCTCCTTCCCGTTGGCAACCACAGTCTGTTCTTTACGTCTCTGAGTTTGTTTCTGTTTCATAGATAGGTTCATCTGTGTCATATTTTAGATTCCAGATTTAAGTGATATCATATGGCATTTGTCTCTCTTTCTGACTTACTTCACTGAATGTGACAACCTCCAGTTACAGCTGTGTTGCTGCAAATGACATTATTTTGTTCTCTCTTATGGTTGAGTAGTATTCCATTGTCTATACATACCTCATCTTCTTTATCTGTTCATCTGTTGATGGACTTTTAGGCTGTTTCTATGTCTTGGCTATTGTGAATGGTGCTACTATGAACATAGGGGTCCATGTATCTTTTTTGAATTATAGTTTTGCCTAGATATATGCCCAGGGATAGAATTGCTGGATTGTACAGTGATACTGTTTTTTAGTTTCTTGAGGAATCTCCAAATGGCTGCACCAACTTATATTCCCACCAACAGTGTACTCCAGACCTAGCTTTTATGCACATCAATTTCTGAAATGATAATCCTGATAAAGTTTAAGGTGAAAAAATGCACTGAGAAATGAGTCTATTTTGGGTAATGAGCCAAAGATCTTAACTCATTTCTACTGATGATGGAAGAATGAAAAGCCTATCGTGTCTTAGGTGCATGTTTCCTGCAGATAAGGACTGCTTTCCCAGGAACCACTTCAGTCATTCCACTTACTAAGCCTGCTAAAAGTCTTTCTTGGCACTGGTTCAGAATACACAAACCAGTTCTCAACTTCAGTTACCACATGATGGTTTCCTAGGTGGGGATGATTTTAAAGAGAGAAGAAAAAAATGAGAAATTCTGCTTTACAAATTCAGGTTTGCCTTCTGAAATATTGAAAAAGAGGGATGAGATTCAAGACTGACCCTTTGTCTCCTTTGCAGATAGGAAGAGTCCTAATTAGAGAGAGAACCAAGGGAAAATGATAACCAAAGGTAATGTGATGTCCTAGATTGGATCTTGGAACAGAAAAAGGACAGTAGTGGAAAAACTGCTGAAAGCTGAAGAATTNAAACTAATCCATCTGCCATGTATAATTTGACAAGTTGCAATGCTTAAACAGTAGGAGGGGAAGACTTGTCTTCCAAGATTTCCCCCAAAGGACGAGGCTTTCAGCAGTTCCCAATTACTCTCCAGGCTGCATCACTTGAGACATCTGCTAAGCAGATAGCCAGGAATACCTGGTACATAGGAGAGCAGAGGTGTGCTTCACAATTACTCTTGGCCTTGGCATAGCCAATTATTAGAATAGGAGCCGACCGTGAAGCTTCAGGTGTGCAGTCTGGCAACACTTGCTGGTGTGTCACTATGTGTCCCCTACCTAACTTTCTTTTTAAACTTATTTTTTAATTGAAATATAGTTGATTTACAACATTGTGTTAATTTCTGCTGTAAAGTGAGTGAGTGAAGTCACTCAGTTGTGTCCGACTCTTTGCAACCCCGTGGACTGTAGCCTACCAGGCTTCTCCGTCCATGGGATTCTCCAGGCAAGAATACTGGAGTGGGGTGCCATTTCCTTCTCCAAGGATCTTCCCCACCCAGGGATCGAACCCAGGTCTCCTGCATTGGAGGCAGACGCTTTAACCTCTGAGCCACCAGGGAAGCCCCAAAGGACTCAGTTATAAACATATATATTCTTTTCCATTCCAGTTTATCACGTGATATTGAACATAGTTCCTTGTGCTATACAGTAGGACCTTGTTGCTTATTCATTCTATATGTGGTAGTACGCATCTACCAGCCACAAATTCTCACACCCTCCTTTCCCCATCTCCTTCCCGTTGGCAACCACAGTCTGTTCTTTACGTCTCTGAGTTTGTTTCTGTTTCATAGATAGGTTCATCTGTGTCATATTTTAGATTCCAGATTTAAGTGATATCATATGGCATTTGTCTCTCTTTCTGACTTACTTCACTGAATGTGACAACCTCCAGTTACAGCTGTGTTGCTGCAAATGACATTATTTTGTTCTCTCTTATGGTTGAGTAGTATTCCATTGTCTATACATACCTCATCTTCTTTATCTGTTCATCTGTTGATGGACTTTTAGGCTGTTTCTATGTCTTGGCTATTGTGAATGGTGCTACTATGAACATAGGGGTCCATGTATCTTTTTTGAATTATAGTTTTGCCTAGATATATGCCCAGGGATAGAATTGCTGGATTGTACAGTGATACTGTTTTTTAGTTTCTTGAGGAATCTCCAAATGGCTGCACCAACTTATATTCCCACCAACAGTGTACTCCAGACCTAGCTTTTATGCACATCAATTTCTGAAATGATAATCCTGATAAAGTTTAAGGTGAAAAAATGCACTGAGAAATGAGTCTATTTTGGGTAATGAGCCAAAGATCTTAACTCATTTCTACTGATGATGGAAGAATGAAAAGCCTATCGTGTCTTAGGTGCATGTTTCCTGCAGATAAGGACTGCTTTCCCAGGAACCACTTCAGTCATTCCACTTACTAAGCCTGCTAAAAGTCTTTCTTGGCACTGGTTCAGAATACACAAACCAGTTCTCAACTTCAGTTACCACATGATGGTTTCCTAGGTGGGGATGATTTTAAAGAGAGAAGAAAAAAATGAGAAATTCTGCTTTACAAATTCAGGTTTGCCTTCTGAAATATTGAAAAAGAGGGATGAGATTCAAGACTGACCCTTTGTCTCCTTTGCAGATAGGAAGAGTCCTAATTAGAGAGAGAACCAAGGGAAAATGATAACCAAAGGTAATGTGATGTCCTAGATTGGATCTTGGAACAGAAAAAGGACAGTAGTGGAAAAACTGCTGAAAGCTGAAGAATTCTGTAGTTAAGTTAGTAGTTTTTATACCAATGTTAATTTCTTGAGTTTGATAATTCTACTGTGATCATGCATGGTGTTAACAATAAGGGAAGCTGAGTGAGGGGTATAGGGAGCTTCCTATATTATCTTTCTAACTTTACTGTAAGCCTAAAATTATTTCAGAAAAGACCAAATTAGTTAAGTAGAAAAATTAGTCACTGTGCTAAGCACTCTCTTTGCCAGTGGAAAGCCAAATCAATGTGCTAATGGTTCTTATTTTGAACTATTGTGAAATTATAGTTATTATGAAATTATGGAATTTCAACTATTATGGAAGAGATGTTCATGTCAATTTAGTCTTTTTTTTCCCTCTATTTCATAAATGAGCTGTGAAACCAAGGCAAGAGCTATGAAGTCACTTCCCCAAGAGCTGACATTTAATTAAATACAGAGCTAGAGAAAAAGCTTTAGTTCTGTGCCCTTTTGGCCAATATCATAGGCACATCCCAAGTAGCATGTTGTTTCTCTGTAATTAGCAACCAGTCCTTGGAGAGGAAACAAGCATCTACTGTGTTGAAAGCACTGGGCTAGACTCTAAACAGATCTTTCTCTCCATGCCTACCTATATGTTTGTAATTATGTGTGCTAAGTTGCTTCAGTTGTGTCTGACTCTTTGCAACCCTATGGACCATAGCCCACCAGGCTTCTCTGTCCATGGGATTGTCCAGACAAGAATAATGGAGTGGGTTTGTAGCTACAGTCCTTCAAAATGGTCATGGGATAATTGAGGAAACATATGAAATGCTAAATTAATTCTTAAAATTGTTAGCAGTAAATAGTCCAAGTTAAATAAACATATATATATTTGTTGGCTGTGCCATGAAGCATTCAGGGTCTTAGTTCTCTGCTCAAGGATTGAAACTATGCCCTCTACATTGGGAACACTGAGTCTTAACCACTGGACCACCAAGGGAATCCCTAAATGAGCAATATTGATAATAACTGTAAAGGATGTTATTTATATAGAAATGATTATATTACTAAACTCCTTTTGTAAAACATTAACCCTGTGGTTACATGTATCGGCTCTGGAAGAATTTAGAACTCTGGCCCATCCAGAGAGCAGAGAAAATACTGACTCAGTTCGTTACCATCAGGTCCTCCTTGGTGTACTTAATGTGAAAGATTATGGTGATAACGGGGGGGGGGTGCGGTGCTTGCAGACTCCTTTGGGCAAGATCCATATACCCCTTTCCATCATTTTTTTTTTAGGAGAATATTATGGTCAGAGAAATTGAAGGAGACAATTCACAACAGAGACAATGTTCTGAAAGTACAATACAAGTGAAAAGTATTGTCTGGAAATGGAGCAAAAGGAAAGAGGAACAGCATACACCAACAGTGAAATGAATGGGTTCTGTGTGTTTCTGTGTTTTTAATCATGGAAAATGTGGCTGGGATGAATTGAAGCTGCCTCATCAGTGGCTTTGATTTTAGCAATTTATATTTCTAAAAATGAGCCTTCCTGAACAAGTAAGACCTGACAGTGGAATTGCAGAGTATGTGTTGCCAACACACCAACGAGTTTATTTTCTAACTTTTGTCAACATCAAATGCTCCTAATTTCCCCCCTTTCTTCTTTTCATCTAGTCAGATGTTATGACAGGACTTTAGTAGACAAACCCCAGCTCACATCAAGTCTTCAGTTTCTTCAAGTTCACCTTACATTCATCCAAGGGCAGTCATTTAATATGTGTTATGAGTTGCCTGACAATCTGGGCTTTTCATTTGGACAGGTTTCCTTGAGAATTCTAGAATGATAGCCAGACTGGTATTAACTTCCGGAGTGATACACTGATTTTTCCCGAAAAGCAAAAGTCAGTCTTATTATACCCTGTGGAAAATCCTATGCTCTTGGAGGGCAGTGGCTGGATCTCCAGCTGTTTTGTAACCCACACAGCCCTTGACAAAGTGTTTTCTCAACAGTAGGTGTTTAATAAATCTTCACTGACTGACTCACTGTCTAAATGATGAAGTGAATAAATGAGTGACTTGAGGAATGAGTTAAATAAACAATTCCCTGTAAATCATTGCAAACAATGCTTGGCATGGCTTTCCCAAGACACAGACATTATGACTCAAAATTGTCCTATTCAATGAAAATGACACTTACTCCTTCAAAGTTGAAGGAGAAATGAAAAAAGCTGCTGGCCAATTCAAGTCACATATTAAATTTGGCAGAATCATTTTCAGCTTGAAATATACAAGTGTTTCCCTCCACATTCCTGACATTTAGTCTGAATAAATAAACTAGACCCAGTAACTACCTGACCTCAGGTCTCAGGCTCGCCTTCTTGTCCCCCTTCCTATTCTTTTCTATGCCCCTTTTCTAATGGCCTCTGTTTCTACCAGCCCCACTTCTGGAATGTCCATTCTCAACTGTCAGCCACAAATGCCAACCCACGTTCCAGTGCCTAGAGTACCTCTAGTCCCTGCTCTCTTAATTTTTCTTGGCCATAGCAGACATATTGTTCTGCTCTGCCTCAGTTCCATAAGAGTCAAGAAAAGAGGTGATGTGCAGTGGTCCAGGACCTGTGGACTATTGACACCCTTTTCGTAGGTTCATGGTGCCTTTCCTGACTTTTGTTCCAGTCCCAAGACCTCCTTGCCATCCCTAAAACCTGCCACGTATGTGCCTGCCTTGGCCTCTTGCTGTGTATTCTGCCCCAAAAGTCCTTCCTCCACATAACCACCTGGCTTTCTCTCTGACTTTGCTCAGGCCTCTGGCCTCATGTTACTAGTAAAGACTTACCTGATGACCCCACATAAAGCTCCATATGAAAGACAGTTTGGGGACTTCTGTGGTGGTCCAGTGGCTAAGATGCTGTGCTCCCAATGCAGAGGGCCCAAGTTTAATTCTTGGTTGGAGAACTAGATCCACATGATGCAACCAAAGATCTTGAGTTCTGCAACTAAGATCAGACACAGCCAAATCAATCAATTAATTAATTAAAATAAAAAATCATGATGTTTGGCAGAAACCAATACAATATTGTAAAGCAATTATCCTTCAATTAAAAATAAATAAGTTTAATTATAAAAAAAGAAAACAAAAGAATCTAGTCTTCTTTAATTGATGAATTCCCATAGTTGGACTGTGAAGAAGGCTGAGCACCAAAGAACTGATGCTTTTGAACTGTGGTGTTGGAGAAGATTCTTGAGAGTCCCTTGGACTGCAAGGAGATCCAACCAGTCCATCCTAAAGGAGACCAGTCTTGGGTGTTCACCGGAAGGACTGATGCTGAGGCTGAAACTCCAATACTTTGGCCACCTCATGTGAAGAGTTGATTCATTGGAAAACACCCTGATGCTGGGAGGGATTGAGGGAAGGAGGAGAAGGGGACGACCAAGGATGAGATGGCTGATGGCATCACTGACTCGATGGGCCTGAGTCTGAGTGAACTCCGGGAGTTGGTGATGGACAGGGAGGCCTGGCGTGCTGCGATTCATGGGGTCGCAAAGAGTTGGACACGACTGAATGACTGAACTGAACTGTAGCTGAACTGAATACAAGTTTGGTGCCTAATAAACATTTTTTGAATAGATGGATTGACACCATGTTCCATTTTCTGAGATTCGTAGGCATATTAGAATATCAAACAATCAAAATAAAGACATTTTCTGAACTTACTTGACTACACTAGAGTGTGCTTTGAGAAGTAGAGCTCCAAGCTACATGGACTGTTTGTTCTCCTGAGGTTACACGTAGTATACTGCAATTTTCTTTAATTAAGTAATGTTTATCACCATACCCTCCTCCAATTAACTTTGAATTTCCTTGGGTCCAGAGACCATATTGTGCATTTGATGACATCACTCTAGTGCTTACACACACAAACACACACACTCACACACACATGGCAAGATCCACAGCAGGCTCTCAGGTGACTTCTAAAAGGTAGATCTTTCTCAAATGGGATAAATCCGGAGTTGATCAGAGAGTTGCAAAAATATATCCCCTTATTATAAATAAGTATGGTGGTTTAGTCACTAAGTCATGTCCAACTATTTGTGACTCATGGACTGTAGCCTGCCAGGCTTCTCTCTCCATGAGATTTTTCCAGGCAAGAATACTGAAGTGGGTTGCCCTTTCCTTCTCCAAGGGATCTTCCTGACCGAGGAATAGAACCCAGGGCTCCTGCATCACAGGAAGATTCTTTAACACCTGAGTTACCAGAGAAGCCGGATATAAATAAGTATGGAACTTTAAAAAGAAAATCAATACTGAATTACCATCAATAAGAAATTTCAGAAAGGAAGCATTTACCTTTGTTTGCAACCAAATATGTGCTGTGTTATATCTTAACTAAAGATATCCTCTCCTTGAAGTTTAACTTTAACTGTGAGAAGATAAATGTACATTAAAAAAAAAAAAAGACAAATTCATTCAGTGATTCTTACAAATGCCTTGATGGAAAATGACCTTATTGATTGTTTCAGTTGTGAAGCCTGGAGAAAATATCTAGAACTAAGACTTGGAAAACATAGACAAAGCCAAAGAGTTACAATAAAACTTTATGCTTCAAAATGGATGTTATATCACCATGGTTTTAGAGAGGCATTTTTTAAAATAAGTGTTGAAAATGCTGTAATTTTCCAGCTTCTATCAAGTAGAAATGAATGAGAATGGAATAAAACTTTCTCTTTTCCTTAAGAAAAGTGCACGGGAGAATGGCCCAGCCATAAACATTTAGTGAGCCAACCCTGGACTTTTAAGAGAATTCTGGTCTTCTCTTTTTTTAGGCAATGACTCAACTAATTGCCCAAGGGACACACAAAGTACAATATTTTTATGACAGAATTTTTTATTCTTTCACAGTGGTCACCAAAGAGAAAATTGTTTCCTGGAAACATAGACTCATACAGCTGTGTTTAAAAGCCATAAACTGCTACTGATTTTTATTTTTATTCTCATTTTAAAGTTTTAAATAAACTAAATTTACTTTCCTTAAGTAAATGTACAAATGTCATTCCACATTTGAAACCCATCAATATATTTTTAAGATATTTTAAAATTTAGAGTTATTGTAAATCTTGTACTTGGCAGTCAAGTCACTGTCATATATACTGTCATAATCCAAGTGAAAAAAAAATGTCTTCAAGAAGATGAAGGCATGAACAAACATGTATTCAGAATACTTTAATAAAATTATCTGTTCTTATTATTTATAAATGTGCTTGTGAAAGAGTTTAGGTAAGAGCCATTGTAGCTATTAATAATTCAGGGAAAGTAAATTATAGAGCACATGTATTTGTATGGCTTTTATCTTTCATGTCTCATTTTCTTCTTCTTTCACATGCTACCAAAAATAGTAATTATCACACTGCTACTGTAAGACTTTTAATAACAACTCTGTCAGTAGTTATACTGTGTCAAAACAAGGAGATGCAATGTAGAGAAAACCCTTTGTATTTTAAAATAACAGACAGATGGGCATTGTAATCTGTTTAAAGTGCTAGTGCTATTTAATTCAGTGATGCCTAGGTGGCACTCTGGATTACTGGAGGGGATGTGAGTGATGACGGTGCCCAGGGTAATCTGTCATACTGAGGATATGGAGCATTCTTACTCAAGAAGACAGGTGAGGGGAGGCATCTAAGTCCACGGACATGCATACCGAGGTTGAAGGCACAAATATAGAAATCTACAGATGATTAAAGAACAAGGGATGCAGGAGAGGGGCCAGGCAAGGGCTGGAGTGCTCTTGGACTTTCATGAGCTTGTCATTGGATGGGTAATGCGTGGGTGGACTTCAGTGACCAGAGGACATGCTGAAAGATGTGACTGTGAGCAATCATTGAATTCACTGGCCCCTGTAACAAGAAATTAGACAAGTTCTGTGGTCCTCAGGGAATATGGCACTGGGAGGCACTACATTACCTGGAGGAAACTCTCTGGCTCTTCTCCTGTCTAACTTCCCCATGTGGCACACACTATGATCAGATTTCAAACTATAACCTTCTCTTCTCTGGCACTTTATCCTTCTCTCTCAGCTTGACCATTTTCCACTTCCGTTTGCTTCCCCCAGACTACCTAGAATACTGATGAATCATTATTTATCTTATTAAAACAGTTAACCTCAGTCTTTACAATTCAATGAAACATTTCTTTCCCTACTTTGCAGATGAAAAGTTGTTGTTATTTAGTCACTAAGTTGTTTCTCTTTCACAACCCCATGGACTGTAGCCCACCAGGCTCCTCTGTCCATGGAATTTCCCAGGCAAGAATACTGGAGTGGGTTGCTGTTTCCTACTCCAGGGCATCTTCCTGATCCAGGGATCAAATCCAAATCTCCTGCATTACAGGAGGATTCTTTTACTGACGCGCCACCAGAGAAGCTCTGATGAAATAGTATTTTTTACCAAACACAACAGTGAGGCCAAAAAAGCAAAGCATTGGCGTTTGGAGTAGGGACAGGTTTATTGCAGAGCCAAGCAAGGAGAACAGGTGACTAGTGCTCAAAACCCTAGAATTTCCCGATGGTTTTCAGGAGAAAGTCTTTATAGACACAGCCCATGTGACTTCCTTCTGAATGACTGGTGGTAAGGTAGCAAGGACAATGGACATGAACTTGAGAAAACTCCAGGAGATGGTGAGGGACAGGGAAACCTCGGTGCCACTGTCCATGGGGTCGCAAAGAGTCGAATATGACTTGGTGACTGAACAACAGCAGCAAGCTCCAGGAATCTTGTGCTCAGCCTGAAGCTACCAATATCCCTTGAGGAGGAACTGAGATCCTCTTTAATCGCTGCACTGGTGTTCCTTGACTGCTTCTCCTTTGTTTCTGCATTCTTGTACTTTTCCCTGATTAGCAACTTTGAATCTGCTCTTGGTATGCAGGAAGGTTTAGGAGGCTGATTGAAGTTTATTTCCTACAAACAAGAAACAGGGTCATGTGAAAGATTTGCAGCCTGGAGTACCACAGGGTCCTGCTCAGTTTCAGTATGTGGTGACTGGTCCCTCCTCAATCATAATCTACAAGGTAATTGGCACTGGTTATGTTAACTGTGTTGTAAACATGAAAAATCTACCACAGTCCTGCTACTCGGACATAAGCCACTGTTGTTATCTGCTGTGGGAATGTTGCAGGAAGGGGGATCCCTTCCAGGGCCTGAGAGTGGGATCTTGTTCAATGCTCAAAAATAAACTGTAGGAGGAGACACTTGTGCTGATGAAACAAAAGACTTTACTGGAAAGGAGCACCTGGCAGAGGACGAGATGGATGGCATCACTGACTCAATGGACACGAACTTGAGCAAACTCCCGGGAGATAGTGCCGGACAGGGAGGCTTGGCGTGCTGTAGTCCATGGGGTTGCAAAGAGTTGGACCTGAGTTAGCAACTGAACGACGTCACCACCACCTGGGCAGAGAGCAGTAGGGTAAAATAATCCAGAATAACTGCTCCACCACGTCGTGGCTCACAGTCTCAGGGTTTATGGTAATGAGGTTACTTTCCAGGTTGTCTCTAGTCAATCATCTGCACCCACATTTGGTCTGACTCAGGGTCCTTCCTGGTGGTGCTCACGTTTCCCAGGTGAGATCAATTCCAGTGTAAAGGTTTATGAGAGACTGGCAGGACATATTATGAGCTGGCCCCTCCCATATTCTAGCCGATTCGATTCATGTTCCTTATCAGGATCTCCTGTCGTGAGATAACTCATGAAATCCATCATTATCATGTCTGGCTGGGGGGGGGTTGGTTTCTGTCAGTGATTCCTTAATAGAAATATGTATGATAGCCCAAATTGGGATTATATCTTTTGGGGGGACTCTTTACCCTCTGCAAAGAATAATTTATTGTATGTATTTTTTTTCTCATTTTAAATTATTCCTATTTTTCTCACTTCAGTTATTAGCGCTTGTTCATGTCATCTTGGACGGTGCTCATATCTTTTTTCTCACCTCTTATCCCCACAAGCTGTTAAGGTGAGATCAACATCAACCACTAGATTCCTCCCTCAACCATTTCAGCACAGTTGCCAGTGTTATCAAATGTGACCACAAAAAGAAAGTTCTGATGAACATATTCTAAGATATATACTTGCGCATGTTTTATTGCCATTATTGTCTGTGTGAGCTCACAGCTGTTCATAGTTTGCAGTCTAAGGGGAAGAAAAATATTGGGAAATGATGTAGGTTATCAACATACAAAATGCCTTTGGAGAAAAGCAAAGTGGAATTCAGAAAGAAATTCAGATTGCTGGCAATGTACGCTTCATGCATTCCAATCAAAGAGCAGCTTTGATTGTCTCCATGGACCTAGCTGTCTGGTTTTTCTATGTCACAGCTAGCTTTTCCCCTCAATCTGGATAAATCTAACTGGAGATTTATCAATCCAGTTCTGTTTCTCAGTGCTGTCATGACCAGTTGGCTCTGGCATGCAAAATGCCATTTCGAAAGAAAGTCTTACTTTAACAACTCTGTTGACTTTCAGACTTCTGTGTTACCACAGTCATCAGAGTTTAATTTACTCTTCAGGGACCCTAATCACTCTGCAGCCTGAGCTGAACAGAAAGAAAATAATTTGTTCGCTTAACAGAAAGAAAGTCTATACTCCCGAAACAAAATGAGTCAGACAGTGAACTGAGAATTAACGGGCTCTGCTGATGGACCCTCCTCTGTACTTTTCATCAGCCTGGTGACAGTGGACTCTGGACAGAGACAAATGAGAGGTCAAGCTACCCTTCGTTTTTCCAGAGGATTATTTCGCCCGCAGATAAGGCACAAAGAAGGAAGTAATAGTCAAGACCAGCCTGTAAGAAAACAAAAAACAAGGTAGCTAACAAAAGCTTATTCTCTCCTCCATGCCCCCGCCCCCACTCCAGCTTGGCGGGCACGCCCACCAGCGTGCAGAGTTTGTTATTTTTTTCAGTGACGGGGGAAAAAAAAACACACACAACACAAAGCAAATATGTGGCAAAGAAAATTGTGCCTCAGAATAGATGCTTGTATTGCTTTTCCTGACTTTATAGCCAATGTTGAAAACCAAACTTTCTGTACTTCTTCTGTTTCATAAAACAGAAAGCCTGGGACCATACCAAAGAATGCTTGTTACAAATGTATTGATTGATTGGTTTTTTAATGAAGATAATAGTGAAAAGCCTGAAATTCTCTCGTTGTGAACTCTGAGTTTCTCTCTCCATTTTTAAAGAAGAAAGCAAGCTTTCTAAACACTATTATTATTCTTATGGTTTATTAGGAGAAGAGAAGAGCTGGCCCTATACAGGTCTCTGAATGATCTCTCAGACACTTGGCAATCCTTAAGGACATTACATGAAACCTAACAATTAGGATTATTACTGGAAAAACTGCTTTTAAGTAGACACACCAACTTATGGATTTCCTTTGAAGTGTAGTTGTGAAAAAACAAGTGGCTTATCTATAGCGGAAGAGAACAGGTGCATGTGAATTGAGAGTTTCTGAAACTAATAATGACTTCTGTTTCTTTGGTATCATAAACATCACATGTGAACTGGTTCTTTCTCACAAGGTCCTAATATTGAAAAACACAATTTATGGTAATGCTATGAAATAGAACTACCTGGGTTTATGCTTATTTCTATGTTCAAAGAAAGTAAATGGGTTCCCATTGCAGACTGTGAAGCCAATGTGAATGGCAGCAGAGCAGATTCAGAACTAATTCTACCTGGAACATCAGGGCAAACTGATGAGCAGAGACTTTTTTGTTCACAGTCATGGGTGATGCTGATTATCTACTACCACCTCTTCTACACAAATGTCTCCTTCAGTCTTTCTACTGTGTTCATTTCTACTGGAACATTTTTCCCATGGTGAACACAATACCTCACACCTTCAAATTTTTCTCTTCTCCACTTAATAGATCCTCCATAAATATCTTTTGATTAAATGAATGAATAAAAAATGAGTAGATACAGGTTTCACTGGTTTTAGTCAAAGTAGCATAACTGGCTCTGTATAATTATAAAGATACCTGCCCTCCCCAAACTTATCTATAAATTCAACGCATTCCTAATTGAAATGTTGGTAGATGTGTGTGTATGCACATGCAAATTGACAACTAGATTGTATTTTGCTGATATAACTGGAGAAAATGGTAAAATATGGAAAAAATGTACCTGGACCTCTACCTCATGTCACACACACACAAAATCAGTTCCAGAAGGGATTAAAAGTATAAATGCAGCAAGTAAACAATCAGGGTTTTCAGAAGAAAGCAATTTCTTATCTCTGGAAGAGGAAAAATATTTCTTAAAGATGAAAACATTGATATACCATTCAGAGAGTGAGATGCAAACTGTGGAGTGGGAGAGGTCTTCACAATACATTTGTCCAACAAAGGACTCATATCTAGGATGTAAAAAGGATACCTCCAAAATAAGTGAGAAAAAAGGTATTTTAAAAGAATGGTCACAGTTTGAGTAAAAATTTCACCAAAGAGGGTATCCAAATGGCCAATAAACACTTGAAGTTAAACTTCATTAGTAATCAATGAAATTCAAAGTAAACCTACAATGAGATATCACTGCATACCCACCAGGATGGATACACTTAAAAAGATGGAAGATATCAAGTACAGGCAAAACTACTGGAAATTATATGTTGCTGGTGGGTGGAACTAGAACTGGAGAACCGGAACTTTTGTATTATTAGTGATTGGGTAAATTGGTAAAACCATTTTGGAAAGCTGTTTGGCAGTGTTTGCTAGAGCCAAACCCATGCATACCCTGTGAAGCAGTAATGCCACCCTACACATGCCCACTAAAAACCATGAGATGGAATATTCATAGATCCATATTTGTAATAGTTCAAGGCCAGGAATAACTAGGGGCTGGTAGACCTATTCTGTAAAGAGCTGGATGGTAAATATTTAGATTTATGGGCCGTATGGCTTCTGTTGCAACACCTTGAACTCTTGCTATAACAGCATGAACGCAGCCATAGACAATATACACATGAATGGACAAGGCTGTGATCTAATAAAGCCTCATCACTGACTCAATGGATGTGAGTCTGAGCAAACTCTGGGAGACTGTGAGGGACAGGGGAACCTGGTATGCTGCAGTCCATGGGATCACAAAGAGTTAGACACAACTTAGCAACTGAGCAACAACAAAAATAGGCAGCTGCCCAATGGGCCATTGTTTGCTAACCCTCCTTATACATTAATGTATTAATAAAATTATGACATATTTGCACAATGAGATACTAGACAACAATGAGTATAAGTGACCTACAACTCTAGATAGTAAAAGGGGTGAACTTCACAAACTATAGAGTAAAAGAAGTCTTATTTAAATATATATATTGTTTGATTCCATCAATCGTCCAGAGATGGGTAAAACTAACATGGTGCTAAAATTCAAGAGGGTAGTTTTCCTTGGAGGGGGAGCTGAGGGCTGTGTGAAAGCAGGAGGAGGGCTTGTCCATATGGTCAACCTCTGTTTCTTGACCTAGTGCTGTGATGCAGGTGTGTCCACTGTAGAAAACTTTAGCCAGCTGTATGGTTATGATGCATACTTTTATGTGTCTATATTCAGTTTCAAAAAATCCTCTGTTGTATACTTTGGGGGATAAACTAGGAAAAAAATGGTTTGACTGAAGTTCATTCAAAGGGCTCCAGATGTAAGCACAAGCTTCTGGAAAAATCTGTTCTCATCAGGCAGTGAATTGATGGAAACATTTTTTCTTTTGCAGATGCAAAAGTCTTAATATAATCTAACATATACTTTTAAAATGCAGTGGCTTGCAAATATAATAAAATAACCAACTGTGTTTTGATGTTCTATTTTTTTCTGTGACTACTTTTTAACTGGTATCTTGGGACAAGTTTAGGAATGAGAACAAACCATTTGGAAGAAAGAGAATGGCCTCATAGTTCTCCTCTCAGGATCCTAATGAGAAATGGGTCATTTTCTGGCTTTAGTTGATTGCTTGTGGGATAATCTAAGGGTGTATGATCACATGATTAGAGAATTGAGGGAAGAAAAGCTAAAAGAGGGAAGAACAATCATAATAGTGATTTACAAGTAATATAGTAAATGTTCCTTAATGACTTTATTAGAAGTGTTTTAAATAATAATTAGGTAATTAAAAAATTAATTTAAATTAATGAATTATTTTTCAATCCCTTTGTTACATCTTTAGCCCCATTATTGAATGCCTAGATTGCTGTGTACATTTTTTTAAGCTGGCCATTTCAGTTCTGCTCCTTCTCTCCCTCACCTGCCAAGTCTAACTTCATAACACTGCCAACAGGAATCTCTCCAAAGATCAAATTTGGTCATGTCATCACTCTGATCAAATGCTATCAGATTTCCTCATTTTCTACCAAAATGAAGATCTAATGCTGAATTGCTATTCCACAGCCTCTAGTCTGTCCCCAACTTCAGCTAGTGTTTATTTCCCACTATTGATCCATGACACATGTGGTCTCTAAACAAGCCAACTTTTGGCCTAGTAATGCTCACAGATCTGAATGTAATCATGACTGAACGCCTCCTCTTCCTCTTTTTAGGTCCAGATCTGATGCCACCTCCTCCATGCAAAATTAGTGTATCATCCAGGGGAGAGTTGTGTGCTCTTTTCTCTCAGCTAGTGCTACCTGGGCTAACCATTTGTTATTGCTGTTTATGTCTGACTCTTTTATGACCCCATGGACTGTAGCCCATGGAGTCCTCTGTCCTTGGGATTTCTGGGCAAGGATACCAGAGTGGGTTGCCATTTCCTTCTCCAGGGAATCTTCCCAAGCCAGGGATTGAATCTACGTCTCCTGCATTGGCAGGCATGTTCCTTACCGCTGAGCCACCAGGGAAGCCCATTGGGCTAGCCATACACATGGTGATTTAGGTATGTCTTAATCAGTTCATTCAGTTCAGTCACTTGGTTGTGTCTGACTCATTGCAACCCCATGGACAGCAGCATACCAGGCTTCCCTGTCTGCTGCAGACTACCCAGAGCTTACTCAAACTCATGTCCATCCAACCTCTGTCATCCCCTTCTCCTCCTGCCTTCAGTCTTTCCCAGCATCAGGGTCTTTTCCAATGAGTCAGTTCTTCACATCAGGTGGCCAAAGTGTTGGCACTTCAGTTTCAGCATCAGTCCTTCCAATGAATATTAAGGACTGATTTCCTTTAGGATGGACTGGTTTGATCTCCTTGCATTCCAAGGGACACTCGAGAGTCTTCTTCAGCACCACAGTTTGAGAATATCAATTCTTTGGTGCTCAGCCTTCTTCAGGGTTCAACTGTCACATTCATACATGACTACTGAAGAAACCATAGCTTTGACTATGCCTTTGACAGCGAAGTTAGTCTGTGACCAAACTGTTAAGCTCTTGTTAACAAATCCCATTTCTTTTTGCCACCTAGCATACAGCTTTGTATGTAGTAGGTACTCAACATATATTCACTGAGTGGATGAAAAATTTCATTGAATTAAAAGAGTTCAAGTTCACAATTAAAAATTTATTTCCTCATTTCAAGTGCTGTATAGGAAGATATGACTACTGACTACTGTGACGAACAACACAGACACAGACGTTCCTACCGTTGCAGAAAGTTCTATTGGACAGAATTGCTCTAAAGTTACTATTATTAATTTCAAAAAGAAAAAAAAATTTAGGATGAGATCAATATAAAGATATTTTTCTCTCAGCTGTATTTTAAATCCAAATAAAATTTCTGTATATATACACATGCATGCTAAGTTGCTTCAGTCACCTGCAGTTAACTCTTTGAGATCCTATGAACTGTAGACCACCAGGCTCCTCTATCCATGGGATTCTCCAGGCAAGAATACTAGAGTGGATTGCCATGCCCTCCTCCAGGAGATCTTCCCAACTCAGGGATCAAACCCAGATGTCTTGCATCTCCTGCTTTGGCAGGAGAGCTCTTTACCACTAGCACCACCTGGGAAGGGAGGGATACCTGGGGCTCATATTATAGATATTGGCTTATTAATAGATTTTCTTCCTTCTGCCTGAGTGAGAGCAGCCAAATGGAAGGGAAGCGAGCTCTAAGAATGAGAGGAAAGAGAAAGATGATGTGGTACTGGCTGGGCAGAGTGTTGGGTGGGAGTTTCATGTAACTCACATGGAATTAATAATTCATTGTAGGAAGCCTTCAGTAGTTCCAGTGAGAAATGTTTGAGCCAGATTGTTCACTCTTGCAATTACTGAAAAGATATAAATATATGCCTACCTGGCTTTAATACACTTGCACAATGAAAAGTGAAAGTGAAAAGGAAAGTCGCTCAGTTGACTTTTTGCAACCCCATGGACTGTTGGAATTCTCCAGGCCAGAATAGTGGAGTGGGTAGCCGTTGCCTTCTGCAGGGAACCTTCCCAACCCAGGGATCGAACCCAGGTCTCTCACATTGCAGGTGGATTCTTTACCAGCTGAGTCACTGGGGAAGCTCACCTGCACAATGGCATGTCCACTGAAGATCTTCAACACAAGTAGAACAGGAAAAAAAGGATGAAAAACATTGATCTAAATGGCTTTGATCAAAACTTTTTGAGCTACACCAAGAGAGGTAAAACACTCTCCAAAATAGTGATGTTTAGAAAATGAAGTAATTGCTTTGGATCACTAGCAAATGCTTTAGTGTTTTTGTGTTACACTAGTACTTAACCCCTGGAAGTAATTTTGATTGTGAAGGGGCCTTATTTAGTACAAAAATATACTCATTAGTGGGCCTCCCTGGTGGTTTAGTTGGTAAGGAATCTGCCTGCAATGCAGGAGACCCAGGATTTATTCAGAGACCCAGGTTTGATCCCTGGGTGTCGGACACAATTTAGTGACTAAACCAAAACCATATTCATTAGTATAACAGAGATGGAATGCCACAGAATTGCAATGCAAAGTGGAAATTAATTTGGAAACCTATATTATGGTATTAAATAATAATAATTTACTTACTCATGGTTAGAGAATGTTAATTAACTTTTCACATTTATATATTCACGGTAGGTGGCAAAAGTGAAAACTTTATAGACAGAGCATTCATCTGATCTAAAATATATATTATTTATAAACTCTTATGAATACCAGATTTTGCCTTTTGATGTAAACAGCCAGATGTTACCCTTATGGAGTTATCAAAAATTATTAAAACATGCTTAGGCCTCATTTCATCAAATAAATGCATTTCTGATTTTAGAAAAGATTATTTGAGAGAAGAAAAGGGCAAGACATAAAGCTGAAACAAATTTTTTAAAAAGAACTATGCATCCCAAATGTTTTGAATATTCAAATATACCAGAAATTCTTTACAAATCCCTGAGGAATGAGCATACAAACATTGTGCAGCCAATAGGGCAGTATCATGGCAATGCTGACAGTTTTATTTAATCCAGACTTCCAGAAGCAAATGTGATTTAACTAGTTTGTGAAAATAATGAAACAGTTACTGACGATGATGATGTTTAATGCTTCCTATGTACAAAAAGTTCATGGCATTAAAATAACCTCTCTTTTTCAAGAAAGAACGCTTTCACAAATGAACCATTAAGACTGTATTCTTTCCTAAAGTACACCCTAGCTACCATTAGTGTAATGGGAATCTTGCACCAGCACCAAAGAAAATATATCCCATTTGGGAGTCTGATTTCCAATTTGGATTCACAGTAATATTACACCTTGTATCTTTAAATAGAATAGGGAGTTTATGTGTACAAAACTCCCTGGTGTAGGGATTCCCTGGTAGCTCAGATGGTAAAGAATCCACCTGCAGTGAGGGAGACCTGAGTTCTATCCCTGGGTTGGGAAGATCCCCTAGAGGAGGGGTTGGCAACCCTCTCTAGTATTCTTGCCTGGAGAATCCCCATGGACAGAGGAGCTTGGTGGGCTACAGTCCATGGGGTCTCAAAGAATTGAGCATGACTGAGTGACTAAGCACAATTGACTAAGCCCAATATGTGTAGAAGTTGGTGATAAATAATATGCTAGTCATCCTTATGAGATAAGAACTGATCCCTTAGGGTTTAGATTTGGTTAAAATTGGAAGCAAGCAAAGATATGTCAACAAAAGTAAAGTAAAGTAGCTCAGTCGTGTCTGACTCTTTGCAACCTCATGAACTGTAGCCTACCTAACTGTAGCTCCTCTGTCCATGGGATTCTCCAGGCAAGAATACTGGAGTGGNTAGTTCCAGTGAGAAATGTTTGAGCCAGATTGTTCACTCTTGCAATTACTGAAAAGATATAAATATATGCCTACCTGGCTTTAATACACTTGCACAATGAAAAGTGAAAGTGAAAAGGAAAGTCGCTCAGTTGACTTTTTGCAACCCCATGGACTGTTGGAATTCTCCAGGCCAGAATAGTGGAGTGGGTAGCCGTTGCCTTCTGCAGGGAACCTTCCCAACCCAGGGATCGAACCCAGGTCTCTCACATTGCAGGTGGATTCTTTACCAGCTGAGTCACTGGGGAAGCTCACCTGCACAATGGCATGTCCACTGAAGATCTTCAACACAAGTAGAACAGGAAAAAAAGGATGAAAAACATTGATCTAAATGGCTTTGATCAAAACTTGTTGAGCTACACCAAGAGAGGTAAAACACTCTCCAAAATAGTGATGTTTAGAAAATGAAGTAATTGCTTTGGATCACTAGCAAATGCTTTAGTGTTTTTGTGTTACACTAGTACTTAACCCCTGGAAGTAATTTTGATTGTGAAGGGGCCTTATTTAGTACAAAAATATACTCATTAGTGGGCCTCCCTGGTGGTTTAGTTGGTAAGGAATCTGCCTGCAATGCAGGAGACCCAGGATTTATTCAGAGACCCAGGTTTGATCCCTGGGTGTCGGACACAATTTAGTGACTAAACCAAAACCATATTCATTAGTATAACAGAGATGGAATGCCACAGAATTGCAATGCAAAGTGGAAATTAATTTGGAAACCTATATTATGGTATTAAATAATAATAATTTACTTACTCATGGTTAGAGAATGTTAATTAACTTTTCACATTTATATATTCACGGTAGGTGGCAAAAGTGAAAACTTTATAGACAGAGCATTCATCTGATCTAAAATATATATTATTTATAAACTCTTATGAATACCAGATTTTGCCTTTTGATGTAAACAGCCAGATGTTACCCTTATGGAGTTATCAAAAATTATTAAAACATGCTTAGGCCTCATTTCATCAAATAAATGCATTTCTGATTTTAGAAAAGATTATTTGAGAGAAGAAAAGGGCAAGACATAAAGCTGAAACAAATTTTTTAAAAAGAACTATGCATCCCAAATGTTTTGAATATTCAAATATACCAGAAATTCTTTACAAATCCCTGAGGAATGAGCATACAAACATTGTGCAGCCAATAGGGCAGTATCATGGCAATGCTGACAGTTTTATTTAATCCAGACTTCCAGAAGCAAATGTGATTTAACTAGTTTGTGAAAATAATGAAACAGTTACTGACGATGATGATGTTTAATGCTTCCTATGTACAAAAAGTTCATGGCATTAAAATAACCTCTCTTTTTCAAGAAAGAACGCTTTCACAAATGAACCATTAAGACTGTATTCTTTCCTAAAGTACACCCTAGCTACCATTAGTGTAATGGGAATCTTGCACCAGCACCAAAGAAAATATATCCCATTTGGGAGTCTGATTTCCAATTTGGATTCACAGTAATATTACACCTTGTATCTTTAAATAGAATAGGGAGTTTATGTGTACAAAACTCCCTGGTGTAGGGATTCCCTGGTAGCTCAGATGGTAAAGAATCCACCTGCAGTGAGGGAGACCTGAGTTCTATCCCTGGGTTGGGAAGATCCCCTAGAGGAGGGGTTGGCAACCCTCTCTAGTATTCTTGCCTGGAGAATCCCCATGGACAGAGGAGCTTGGTGGGCTACAGTCCATGGGGTCTCAAAGAATTGAGCATGACTGAGTGACTAAGCACAATTGACTAAGCCCAATATGTGTAGAAGTTGGTGATAAATAATATGCTAGTCATCCTTATGAGATAAGAACTGATCCCTTAGGGTTTAGATTTGGTTAAAATTGGAAGCAAGCAAAGATATGTCAACAAAAGTAAAGTAAAGTAGCTCAGTCGTGTCTGACTCTTTGCAACCTCATGAACTGTAGCCTACCTAACTGTAGCTCCTCTGTCCATGGGATTCTCCAGGCAAGAATACTGGAGTGGGTTGCCATTTTCTTCTCCAGGGGATCTTCCCAACCCAGGGATCAAACCCAGGTCTCCTGCATTGCAGGCAGATGCTTTAACCTCTGAGCCATTTAAAGCAAGGATTTTCTATGTATTTACATCCCTAATTTTCAGTTTACATGATAATTTCATGTATAAAATAAGCATAGAGACATATAAAATTGTTTTGAATTATAACAATGAAGCATACATCTTTGGCAATAACATAAATACTATGACTTTTTTTTTCTTTTACTAACCAATATTAAGGTTGTATAATCAGGGTTCTAATCATTTCTTGTGCTGCCAAAGTCACTCACTGAACTGTATCTGAAGGAAACAGGGAAAATCTCTGAGTCCAGTTATCTGGTTTCAGCAGCTTCGATACTCTGTGTGTGTGAGTGTGTGATTTGTGATGGTTATGGCTGTTCATCAGGATGAGAGTTATAAGGAATTTATGAGTAAATGGTTATTTCTTTTTCTCTTGGCATAAGTTATTTTCATCAATACTGTCTTCGGATGTCAGTTCGTGAAGCCATTAATTTGCACTATGAAGGCCATCTTCACAAAGCCCTCAAAGCAGATCACTGGTGCTGAAATACTCTTGGTCTGTCTCTTTTATCTTGTATTTCATATATTATTGCTTATCCAGAGTTCCAGTTCTTCTGCTACTAGGTTCTCTGGCGTTCTGTAGCAGCAGTTCTCCGTGGATATGTGGTCACAATCTAATGTGTCATGACCGCAAGTGATAAAGGTGATTTTTTTTATGAATAACATGATAGTAAAGTTCACAGATAGTGCATTTTTTTTAATTGAACACTCTCCTTACACTATCACCCATTGTCTCAATGGCATTTTGGTTTGCCCTCTTGGATAGAATAGGAAGATTTAGAGTTACATAGTTATTCTTGTGGAATTTAGCACTATTGTCAATATGTCCATTAGGGCAAAGTAGACATATTTCTTCCTCACTGTGTTCTGGAAAACTATGGCTGAGAAATCTGGTCTAGAAAATGCCACAATATTCAGATGTAGTGGTTTGACCTTTAACCAGGCAACCTAAGACATCTTGTGTCATCGTCATGACTAAAATGGGGATGGATTCTTTAAAAATGATGGTTTAGGAGCTGTGACCACCTCCACAGGCTTCAAGTGCTTAATTCATCTGTCTGTTCCAACTGCCTCAGAAACCAGCTCAGAACTATTGTACGTAGAGAAGAAATGTACTTACCTTTGCTTGTGCAGTTGGAAAAATGATGAAAAAAAATAGGTAACAACTTTCTTTTACTGAGAACATATCATTCTGGAGGCTTATATATGGCCTTTGAAGTATGTTCAATATATATATTTAAGTTAAGCTTATTGTCTCTTTTCTAGATGGAATAAGTGAGGTTTAGCTATATTTAGCTGAGCAGAGACTTCAGTATAGCTCTAAAGTCAAAGTACTTTCTGCCAAATGATTCTGTTTTTCAAACTTCACTGAGGACCAAACTTCAACTCATGGATCAGATTCAATTACAGTGAACTGAGCTTGAGAACAAGCAGTTTGTATGAATACCTTCCAAAAGAGTGAGGCAGACACAGGCCTAATAAAACAATGGTGACTTCAAAATCCCACTGTCTTCAGTGAGATTTTTAGGAATGATGGGAAAGCCACTGATCATTTCATTGCTGGAGATTAAGTATTTCATAACAGTGAAAACATTCACTGACTCTGTTATTATTCAGTACTAAATATGGAATTTAATGTGTGATATTAGATGAAATATCATAATGTATGAATCCTGAGAACTCAGTAGTGGAGAGCTAATAATGAACACTGAGAAGAAAGGACCCATGAGAGAAGAGAGACACCAAAAGAATGTAGTGTCCCTAGCAGCCAAGTGATGTGAATGACTGAAAAAGAAAAACAAAGAAAAAGAAAAACAGTGGTAAGTCATGGCAAATACTTGAGAAATCAAGTAGGATGAAGTCTGAGAACCCAAAGTGGAGGTCTTTTCTACCCCTGTAAGGAATCATTTTAGTGGATAATGGGTGCTGATGGAGTGGAGTCAGTGCAGATACACAACCACTCTCAGCGTCTTTCTAGTTCAGTTCAGTTCACTTGCTCAGTCGTTTCCGAGTCTTTGCGACCCCATGAACTGCATCACGCCAGGCCTCCCTGTCCATCACCACTCCCGGAGTCTACCCAAACACATGTCCATTGAGTCAGTGATGCCATCCATCCATCTCATCCTCTGTCATCCCCTTCTTCTCCTGCCCTCAATCTTTCCCAGCATTAGGGTCTTTTCAAATGAGTCAGTTCTTTGCATCAGGTGGACAAAGTATTAGAGTTTCAGCTTCAACATCAGTCCTATCAATGAGCACCCAGGACTGATCTCCTTTAGGATGAACTGGTTGACTGGCTGGATCTCCTTGCAGTCCAAGGGACTCTCAACAGTCTTCTCCAACACCACACTTCAAAAGCATCAATTCTTCTGTGCTCAGCTTTCTTTATAGTCCAGCTCTCACATCCATACATGATCATTGGAAAAATCATAGCCTTGACTAGACGGACCTTTGTTGACAAAGTAATGTCTCTGCTTTTCAATAGAGAGGAGAGTAAAACATGAGGGTAGGGATGACTATTGGGAGAAAATGCGGGATTAAGAAGAGGATCTTTCCTGCTTCCTTCCTTTCTTTTCTCCCTTCTTTCTTTCCTTCTTCTCTCTCTTTTTTCTTTCTTCCTTTATGTTTGGGTAATTTAATTTGAAAGCAAAGTCCTGGAGTAGATGAGAGAGTGACAGCACACAGAATGGGTGGGAGGAGGCTAGCCTTAGATTAGAGCAGGGAAAAAGACATTTCTTAAAGCAGAAGGTAAAGCACCAATGTAACTTGGCAGAGGAGGGGTGATGTGGATAACTTTTACAATTACTTCTATTTTCTCACTGAAGTGCATCAGTTGATTTTAATGGGTGGTGAAAGGATGATGGATGTTTGAAGAACGAAGGGAAGTGTATTTGTTTCCTGGGGATACTGTAACCAAGTACTACAAACTAGGTGGCTTAAAACAACAGGAATTTATGGTCCCACAATTCTGGAGGCCAGAAGTCTGAAATCAGGATGTTGGCAGGATCAGACTCCTTCTGACATCTGGAGGGGAATCCATCCTTGCCTCTTCCCAGTTTCTGGGAGTTTGCTGGCAATGCTTGGCATTTCTCTCGTCACCTGAAAAAAAAAAAGTACCATGTGAGAGCTGTGAGTTAAGTTTTGTTTGGGACAAAATTAGGACTAGAGCCTGGGAGACAGCATTTCAGATGGCTCTGAAAAACTGCTCCCAAGACGTAAGCAGGAAAGTTCAGTGTTACGTGTGACCTTGGTGAAGGGGGGTTCATATCATCAAGCACACATCTTGCCAGAGGCTTGCTGCTCATCAGAAAGTGCAGATGTCACTATTAAAGATTTTAGCTTTCTTGTTTTATGTCCCTGAATGTGTTCTGGTGTCTTCTAGTTTATAGTCTATGGGAACTTGAATAACATTTATATTCTACTGTTGTTTGAAACTTGTAGAAGTCTTAATTATGTTGGATTGGTTTATAGTGCCTTTCAGGCCTACCATATCCTTCTACTTTTCTGTATATTCATTCTGTTAACTTTTGAGAGTTACATATTGAAACTACAACTAAAAATTTAATCTACTTTAAAACATAATTGTAATTATAGTGGAACTATATGTAATTTTGTTCTATATTTTCCAAGTCTCCTGTTATCATATTTTTATGACTTAAAAAAAGAAAGAGAAAAAAAGATTTTAGTGCTTTTCTAGATATGAGGAGATGCAAGAATTGGGCTAATAAAATTTTCTTCTGAAAATATCTAACTATCTAAAGGCCTGTTCTTTCAGTTTTTCCCAGAGCACAGAGTGCCTCATTCCTGACCTCCACCTCGAACTCCTTAGAGGGGTTATTGAAGGTCATCAGTCACCGTGGCTCATGATTTGTCCCTGTAGAGGCAGACAGCAAGTGCCAATGTTTAGCTGGCAGATTCTTCTCTTGGATCCTCTGTAATCACATGGTGTTTTTCTTGATGTGTATCTCTCTCCTCTTATTATATGAACACCAGTCACATTGTGTGGATTAGGGGCCCACCATACACCAATATCCTGGTGGCTCAGATGGTAAAAAATCTGCTTGCAATGCAGGAGACTCAGGTTCAATCCCTGGATTGGGAAGATCCCCTGCAGAAGGGAATGGCAACCCACTCCAGTATCCTTGCCTGGAGAATTCCATGGACAGAGGAGCCTGGTGGGCTACAGTCCATGGAGTCATGAAGAATCATATACAACTGAGCATCTAAAACTTTCATGCACCAATATGATATCATCTTAATTAATTACATCTACAATGACATNAGTGAACTCCGGGAGATGGTGATGGACAGGGAGGCCTGGCGTGCTGCAATTCACAGGGTCACAAAGAGTCAGACATGACTGAGCGACTGAACTAAACTGAACAATGACCCTATTTCTGAATCAAGATACATTTTCAGATATCAGGGTCAGGAGTTCAACTTATTTCTTTTAGGAAGACACAACCCATTACAGGGAAATATGAAATAGTTGGTTTGGAGAGGAGATTGAATTGAGAAGGGTCATGAGGTAGGATTTCCAGCAGTTCTGAGGGTACACTAAAGAGTTGTAGTCACAATGTTTAGGAGATCTCTGTCAGTTATGTCACCTCTGAAAACACAGGTGTGTTTCTTTTATTGTTTTTATGTTGGTTTTTTGTTCATTTCACTTTGTTTTTGTAAAAATATTTTTATTTTGTTCATTTGGCTGCACTGGGATCTTTAGTTGTGGCATGTGGGACATATTCCTTGACCAGGGATTGAACCTGGGTCCCCTGCATTGGGAGCACAGTTTTATTTTAAACTAATAACTTCACTTTCTTGCCAGAGGACAAAACTATCACTCCTCCCAAAGGAAGCATGGGCTAGGCAACCAGCATAAACTTCTACTGAAACTGCTATGTGCTAGGAGTGCAAAAGAGAAAATGTAAAGGCACTGTTTATATTACATTCTCAAATTCTTACAAACATGACATTTCTCTTATGCAATGCAAATATACCTTTTCTACTGTTCAATCAGCTGCTGAATAAATCATTTTCAAACCAGATAGATGGTTTCTTTTTCAGAACTCTTCCAGATTATAAACAAAGAAACTCCCATAGAAACCTCACCAAAATATCTTTCCTTTATGGAGTGATATTTAAAGGCAACACCTGTAAAAATATCCTTCTCCAAGCTGTTTCTGAGGGCACACAGAGAGAGAGAGAGTAGTCTGTGCTTTATTGTTGAGAACCAGCCTGCACATTCCTAATTTAGGGGAGCAGAGAATGACCAAGAAGTTGGGAGAAGAGAACTTTTCTTTCTTTTTTTTTTTTTNATATTTAAAGGCAACACCTGTAAAAATATCCTTCTCCAAGCTGTTTCTGAGGGCACACAGAGAGAGAGAGAGTAGTCTGTGCTTTATTGTTGAGAACCAGCCTGCACATTCCTAATTTAGGGGAGCAGAGAATGACCAAGAAGTTGGGAGAAGAGAACTTTTCTTTCTTTTTTTTTTTTTTGAGAACTTTTCTAACAGTCAAATTCATCTTTACCAATGAGGAGAGGTTGAGAGAATAACTTATCCTTGGTCACTGAGTTACTTGGGACTTCCCTGGTGGCTCAGATTGTAAAGAATCTGCCTGCAAAGTGGAAGACTGGGGTTTGATCCCTGGGTTGGGAAGATCCCCTGGAGAAGGGCATGGCAACCTACTCCAGTATTCGTGCCTGGAGAATCCCCATGGACAGAGGAGTCTGGAGGGCTACAGTCCATGGGGTCACAAAGAGTCAGACACAATTGAGAAAATAAGCACACATACTGAGTTACTCAGCTGTGAAGGCAGGATTTGAATCCAGTTTTATATAATTCTGATTTCTGTGACCTTCCTGTTTGACCACACTGCCAGCTACTGTGTTTCTATCTCTTCCTGGACCTTCATGCTTTATTGTAATTTATGCATGTGTCTGTCACCTTTTACCAACTGGGATCTAACTGAGGGCAAAGCCTTTGTGGTACATCTTTTGTAATGCTTATGATGCCCTGTGTTAGGGTGAGGCTAGGTCTAAGAGGGAAAAGAATATGGCCACTTCCAGTTAATTGGCATACGACCAAAAATGGAACCCAGACATAGCCTGAGTGAGAGAGCTGAACCTTCACCACTAGACCACTAGGCTGCTAGTTTGGATTTTAATGGTGAGCTGAGATTAGAGGAGTTTATTTGATAGAGGAATTCCTGGGGAAAATGTACAAGGCAGAAGGTATCACTAATACAGGGAACCTAAGGCAGTAATCAACGTACCCGCTGAGAGTGGAGACAAGCAGGCCAGCATGGCTGGAGCTGAGCAGGCAAGGGGGCTTGACAGATGGGCAGGAGGCCTTGTAGGCTAGAATAAAGCAATGATCATCCTCTTCTAAACATGATAGGGTGTCACTGGAGGGTCTCTGAATGGGGTAACATCATGATGTAGCTGATAGAGGAGGGACATGGCAATACTCAAGGGAGTAGCAGAGTGGGTGGTGCTGAGGCTAGAGCCTGGAACCCAGAGGTTCCCACACAGTGTAAAGAGGCTGGGAGTCAGGAACCAAGGAGCCACTCTAACGCCATCAGTGCACGGTGTTTGAGCTACTACAGAAGCCTATCCTCAGTGTGGCCACAGGCTGGTAGGGCCCAAAACAGCTGGGTTTCACTAGGCCAGGATCTGCCATAGATTAAATATTCAATGGATATTTATTGAATCAAAATTATAGATGGTAACATTGTTTCTCTAAAGAAGACCAGGCAAAACCCCATGTCGAAGTTATCCCACTTTTCTTTCATCCCATTTGAGAATGTTTTTGCAGTGGCTTCCTGAATATAATCAACCTTAAACTTTGGTGTGAGACTCCTGCTAACAGTCACCAGGGATTAGGTGATTGACAGCTTGGCTAAATTCTCCTGGTCCTGAGAGTGTAGCAGACTTTCATGAGAGCATGTCTGGTTATGCAGCTGGGGAGGAGAGCAAGTCACAGTCTGTTGACAGGGTGGGAAGTGACCATGGGAATGTGGGCTGATTTGGAATCCTTGACTGTCAGTAGCAAGGAAATGAGCGCATTTGCTTACCCTCTGTAGGAGGCAGCACTGAGTGGAGGTGAATGAACAGTGGCCTGGAAACCAGGAGTGGTCTTCACAGGCTTGTCCTTTCTCTACAATCTGACCTTGGTGTGCAAACCATTTGTTTTTGTGAACCTCAAATGCTGTTGCGATTAGCTTGTTTTCTATCCCTTGGAATATCTGATGCATTTTCCCAGTATCAGTGGGGTGTGTGAATCTAAGGCTTAGTGAATACTACAGGGTCTGACTTATTTCATCACTCTCTCCTTTGGAAGATCGGATTGCCACATAAACTGTGTCTGACTGAGGACTATTAGTTCTGGGCAATTTACATCTTATTTGAACAAATCTTTCCAACCCAACAGCAGAAATTAATCACTGAAATTTCATAATTGCTGCAAAGTGGGTTTAACTATACATCTTCACAATAGGTACCTGGCTAAATGCACTGTAAACAGTCTCCGGTGTGCAGCCAAAATATTTACTTAGGATCCAGAGGGGTAAATGGATATCCCAGTCTAATTATCAGTAAGATGGAAAGGGGTCACCCAACCAAACTACAACATTATAAATTACACAAGCCAGTTAGATGTTGTAATAAGAGGTAAAAGACAATGAGTTTACTAATTTTTTAGTATAAATTCATTTTTTTTCCCACCAATACTGTCTTCTAGGTCAGAAGGAGGTTTGAAAAATCAGATATTTTTTAAACTTGTTAAAGCTTTAGAATCTAGTGTAAAGGAAACCCCAAGATTGTGTCAATTCTGATTTGCTATTGTACTCCTTCTAAGCACTCATGAGGGGGCCTGAAAAATTTTATGTGTAAGATAGAATGTTATGTGTTTCGTTGCAAAGGCTTGTGAGCCACATCCTGCAAAAAAAATGGTTTTAGATATTTTTGGCATAGAAATAAAAAGAATATATAAAGTCAGACCTTACCTATTATGGTCATGTGCTTTAGTCCAGAGTGCTTAAGTATTTAGGGCAAATGAAAGAAGAATCATGTCTAGCAAAGAATCTCAGCCAAAAAAACTGAATTTTAATTGAGAGCTTAAAAAAGTCTGGTTCTAATAGATAAAATGTATGATGAACTACATTTTATTTTAATTGAAATATAGTTGATTTACAACTGTAATAGGTTATTACAGAGTACTGAGTATAGTTCCCTGTGGTATGTGGTAGAACCTTGTTGTTTATTTTACATATAGCAGTGTGTATGCTTCCCTGGTGGCTCAGATGGTAAAAAAACTTTGCCTGCAAGGCAGGAGACCCAGGTTTGATCCCTAGGTTGGGAAGATCCCCTGAAGAAGGGAACAGCAATCCACTCCAGTATTCTTGCTTGGAGAATTCCATGAACAGAGGAGCCTGGTGGGCTACAGTTGGACACCTTGAGAGATTACCTCATGCACTCACTCAGTGTGTATACGTAAATCCCAGTCTCCTAATTTATCCCACCCTGTCTCTTTTCCCCTTTAGTAACCATAATTTTGTTTCCTATGTTACATCTCATTTTAGAAAGATCCTTACAACCTGTCTGGAAAAGATAAGTGACTAGACAAAAGAAAAAGAGACTTTTCATGTTAAAATGCATCTTTCTTAAAATTATAAATATATGAATTATACAAAATTATACATATATGTCTATGTATATATATATAATTTCTTCTTTTGAAAAATATGTATTCAGTGGTTATAACATTCCAGGAACTGTTCTAAGTGTTGACCCAGTTCTAGGTGCTGGGTATGCTAAAGGACATATAGCAGACAATATAAATTGATGAAATTAATCTATGAGGTCATGATAATTTACTGAGTGTCTCTAGAATGCCCAGCATTTTAAAAACCATAATAGTTCAAGAATAAAATGTTGTGTGCTTCCATTCAAGAACCCTATTGTCTAGCTGGAGAAGCAGAATATACTTACTTGGAAAGTGACAGACAACATATAAGCAAACAGGTACTGCGTGTTGTGCTCAGTCATAACTGACTCTTTGTGACCCCATGGACCATAGCTTGCCAGGCTCCTCTGTCCATGAGATTTCCCAGGCATGAATACTAGAATGGGTCACCATTTCCTCCTCCAGGGGATCTTCCCCACCCAAGGATTGAACCAGCCTCCTGTATCTCTTGCATTAGCAGGCAGATACTTTACCACTGAACCAACTGGAAAGCCCATAAATAAATATGTACTAACCTGGTATTTGTTCTCACATTTTGGTGATATGACATATTGTGATGGAGTTTTGTAGCAAAGGTTTCAGGAGATACATAAAAGGTGAATTACTGCTTGAAAGAATTGTAGAATGTAGGAAATTGGTATAAGGAGGAAGAATGAAGGGATGGCATGGTGGGAGTGGTTGGAAAGGAGGATAAAGACCTGGAATAGAGTCATTCTAGGCTTCCCTGGTGGCTCAGATGGTAAAGCGTCTGTCTGCAATGGAGGAGACTGGGTTTGATCCCTGGGTTGGGAAGATCCCCTGGAGAAGGAAATTGCAGCCCACTCCAGTATTCTTGCCTGGAATATTCCGTGGACTGCGAAGCCTGGTAGGTTACCGTCCATGGTGTCGCAAAGAGTCAGACAGGACTGAGCGACTTCACTTTCACTCACAGTCATTCTATGGAAATTAACTAACAATTAAAACTTCTGCAGAGGAAGATAAAGTGTCTCCTTGTGTTTAAATGAAAAAGTGCCAGTGAGAAAACTTCAACTACATTTGCAAGCTCATTTGCCAAGTTTGCCTCATGGGGCCCTTGAAGACTCCTTGGCCACTGTTCCCCATTGTGATGGACCAAGGACTCTGTTCTCAGATTCTAAAAAAGAGACAGAATTTTTTGGAAAAAAATTTTTTTTTGTTCACTTCTTACACTGATCAAGCATTCAGTATTAGCTTTCAAGTAAGTAGTTGCTATATTTACTCTTTTTCTCTCAAAACATTTCTTCCAGTTATTTCTTTGCCTGTCATTGTTAGCTTTCTTTAGTTTATTACAGCAGCACTGTCTGGCTTTGAAGACCCTTAAAGCCACAATGAGAAATGTTTATGTGCCTTATACTTTCCTATGGAAGTGTCGACTGGAAAAAAAAAAAAAACAAGCTGAAAGTTGAAAATTGTGTTTTATTAGGCAAACTTTCTGAGGACTCAAGCTGGGGAGACAGCCTCTCAGAGCACTCTGAGGGACTGATCCAAAGAGGTAAGGAAGAAGCCAGGATATATAGGAGTTTTGCAACAAAAACCACGTAGTAGGAATGTAGTTGGAACCATCAATATATTACCACTAATTGAAAAGACCCTGATGCTGGGAAAGATTGAGGGCAGGAGGAGAAAGGGATGACAGAGGATGAGCCGGTTGGATGACATCATCAGCTTCGACGGACATGGGTTTGGGTGGACTCTGGGAGTTGGTGATGGAGAGGGAGGCCTGGTGTGCTGCTGTTCACGGGGTCACAAAGAGTTGGACACGACTGAGCGGCTGAACTGAACTGAACTGAACTGAAAGGAAACCAGACATCTCAGATGTATTTAACGCTTCTCTATGTACAGGAAGATGCCAGCATCTGGGCCCATTGGAATCATTCCTTTGATGTGCACCTTAACTATCTAGGGCCAGTATCCTCTTTTTCTCCATCCTGAACCTCCTCTGGGTATGTAGTAGGGGGTGCAGGGTTTGGCTCAATGAGAGCAACATCCTTTGTTTATGGATATGGCAGGTGACATTTTTCATCCACAGAAGCATTCTGGTGGACTTTATGTTATCATCTTAAAGGTGGCATTTCTAATATTAGATATGATTCTTATTCAAAAGCATCAGTAAAGGACCAAAGCCACACATGTAACAATGCTAAGCATCCCAGAGTGAGTTAAACAAGTTCTGCCTTCCAGAAGTGTACAACTTAAAACGGTCACCAAAATCTTTCAGATGATCATTAGCTCATCTCTATGATGTTACTGTATATTTTCAACTATTGCACATTACCAAAAGAGCATTTTGCAATGTGGTGTCCAGAGCTATCAGCTGCATCCTGCTTTCAACATACCTCATTGAAAACTGACATCAGAGACACTCAACACATTTCGTCAAATGATTACTTTTAAAGCCCATTTTGAATATTTTGCCAAGTTTCTCCCTTTCATGAAATATCCCCAGCTTTTCTTTGCCAGATGTATCAGCTTACATTTTTCTGTCCTGATCTAACTTTATCATAGATCTATAACCGTATCTTCCTCAAGTATATACTCATAAATTTATAATATCTCTTATCTTTGTTGAAAACTAACAATCTTTAATTAACAAGTTCAAAAAGGCTTTATTGGTAGATTATCCAAGAATGTGTGCATTACATGGTAAACATACTCAATTTTTTCTTTGGAAGAAAAGTTGGTGAGCCTTATTTCTGGGGATCTGCTCTAATATTTTTTTGAACCAGTGTCCTAGTGAATCAGGAGGGAAGGGGGCAGGGCACAACCTTTAAAAGAATGACATGGCCATAAGACATGACAAAAGCTGGTTGGAACAACTAGATCCAGATGGGTGGAAAGAGTCGACTTTGAGTAGACCTTGAGCCTCACTATATGCTCACTGTAATATACTAGCAAACCAAATAACACAACTACTAGTGCCTATGACAATTCTGAAGTGAACCACAGAAGTCCAGAAAGCGGGCAGTGGCCTAATTCCTGGAAACCTCCACCACCTCCCAAAATAATTAGAATAATATTCCCACTAATTAGCCTATGAAATTACCCAGCCCATAAAAACTAACCACGCCATATTTTGGAGCTCCTTGCCTTCTGAGAGAACACTCTGTCTACGGAGTGTGCTTCTCTTGAAATCCACGTCTTATCTATCACTTCACCTCCGAATTCTTTCAAGATGAAGCCTTAAATTCACTGGGAACACTGCTGGTGCTGCTGCTGCTGCTGCTGCTAAGTCGCTTCAGTCGCGTCCGACTCTGTGCGATCCCATAGACGGCAGCCCACCAGGCTTCCTCCTCCCTGGGATTCTCCAGGCAAGAACACTGGAGTGGGTTGCCATTTCCTTCTCCGACTGGGAACACTAGCACTCTTAAATATTCATGAATGTTCAAAAACTAGCAATAGTTTCTAAAACTTCAGTCCCAAGTCTCTGACTGTAAGGCTAGTCACTCTAATTATTCAGAAATGCTATTACACAGCAGAAAAGACTGGGAATAATATTCAAAAATGCATATTGTATTTATTGTATGTAAAAGATTATGGGCAATATGTGTATATGTATACATGTTTATGTATGTATCTGTATATGTATACATAGATGTATACACACACACATATATCACAAGCTTTACTACAAGAAACAAAAAATCAAGAAGAGAGTCAGGAGAGAGAAGAGAAAGAGGAATAAACAATAGAGTGTAAGGTACAGCAGCAGTAACTTTTAGAAAGGATGATGGGAAAATGCCACAATATTTACAGAGGAGATGGCCAGTGACAAAGAGAAGAGACAAAAACAATCTCTGCGTTTGGAAATGCTGATGGCTGTGAAAAACTGTACTCCACTGACCATGATATCACCATCATAGGAATGGGAAGGAGGTGGCAATGAGATGGGCAAGAAAAGCAAAGAAAGACAACAGGCTAGGACCTCATTGAAAAGACTGATGCTGAAGCTGAATCTTCAGTATTGTGGCCAATTTATATGAAAAGCTAACTCACTGGAAAAGGCCTTGATTCTGGAAAAGATTGAAGGCAGGAAGAGAAGGGGGCAATAGAGGATGAGATGGTTAGATAGGTTTTACAGAGATGGTGAAGGACAGGGAGGCCTGGAGTGCTGCAGTTCATGGTATCACAAAGAGTTGGACACAACTGGGTGACTGAACAACAACAGTATCAAAAATCCTCCTTGGGCTTCCCTGATAGCATGGAAGGTGAAGAATATGCCTGTCAACGCAGGAGACCTGGGTTCGACCTCTGGGTTGGGAAGATCTCATGAAGAAGGGAATGGCAGCCCACTCCAATATTCTTGCCTGGAAAAATCCCATGGACAGAGGAGCCTGGCAGGCTACAGCCCACGGGGTCTCAGAGAGTTGGACGCAACTGAGTACACACGTATCATCTGAGATAAATTGCCTCTTTGTCAGAAAAGATTTTAGGGGAGGGGAATGTATATTAGGAATCTCATAGAACTTATAGGAAGTTTGAAAAATCATTTCTAAAAAACAAGAGTGCAAGGCCTACAGAGGACATTGCCTGTGGATGTCTCATGTCGAGTTTACTTAGTACCACTGCTCAGGCTCCTGGACTTTCAGCCATACTGCCACCATTGCAAATAATCTCTAACTGGAGATGATATGGGGTGGGAGGTGGGAGGGGATTCAGGACTGGGAACTCATGTGCATCCGTGGCAGATTCATGCCAATGTATGGCAAAATCAATACAGTAATGTAAAGTAAAATAAAGTAAAAATAAAAATGAAAAAAACCAAAAAACAAATAATCTTTAACTGGCCTGAGAACTGATGTTACTTCTTCCTGATTTGAATCCTGGGGGAAACAACCTGCTTTTCTGAGTCTCAGTCCTGAGTCCATTCTTTAAGCCAAGGAACAAGGAGAAGGAATTTCTGGCTCTCTGTAATGACTGCTAAAAACATACACAGTGGAATTTTAAATGAATTGGAAGGGAGTTGGATGCAGGGCCTCAGAAATTGATAAAAAATTCCTTACAGTACTTGCCCCAAGGGCCGCCTGTAGGTGCATCCAAGCCCCTAAGTTCTTCTGGAATGAATGCTTTGCCCAAGAAAAATAATAATTACAATGGACACCAGTCAGAAATTGAAAAATAAAAATGTGACTCATATAGACTCAGTAATTTATGTGGGGTTTGATAAACTGAAAAGGATACAAAGAGAAGGCAGTTAACAAAACCACAAGACAGGAGGTGTGCCTAAGCAGAAGGCATGAAATAAGACTTAGAAGTTGGTACCAGCAAAGACAAAGATTCTTTTGATCATCATGAGCACAAAAACTAAAGGAAGGGATATTGGAAACCTTATACTGAGGAGAAACAAGATAATCTGGTTTCTAGAGCTGTTGGTATCAAGAATGACCTTGCTGGTTTTTTTGTTTTGTTTTGCTTTGTTTTGAATTTTTTAAATTGAAGTGTAGGTGCTTTGCAATGTTGTGTTAGTTTCTGCTGTACAGCAAAGTGAGTCAGCCACATGTGTACATATTTCTCCTTTTCCTGGAAGTTCCTTCCCATTTTGGTCACCACAGAGCATTGAGTATCAAGTTCTCTGTGCTATACAGCAAAGTGAAGTGGAAGTGAAAGTTGCTCAGTCATGTCTAACTCTTTGCAACTGCATGGACTTATACAGTCCATGGAATTCTCCAAGACAGAATACTGGAGTGGGTAGCCTTTTTTTTTTCCAGGGGATCTCCCCAACCCAGGCATCAAACCCAGGTCTCCTGCATTGCAGGTGGATCTTTACCAGCTGAGCCACAAGGGAAGCCCATGCTATACAGTAGGTTCTCATTAGTTATTTTATACACAGTGGTATATATATGTTAATCCCAATCTCCCCCCGCCCTTGGTATCCATGCATGTCTGTGTCTCTATTTCTCCTTTGCAAATAAGTTCAGCTATATAGTTTTTCTAGATTTCACATGCATGCATTAAAATATGATATTTGTTTTTCTCTTTCTGACTTGTTTCACCTTGTATGACAGTGTCTAGGTCCATCCACATTTCTGTAAATGACACAATTTCATTCTTTTTCACGGCCAAGTAATATTCTATTGAATATATGCACCACATTTTCTTTATCATTCTTCTTTCCATTATTGATTTATTATAAAACATGGATATTCCTATATAACTTATTTTCCATGTCTTCTTAGAAAAATCTGTTCTAACTGGGTAAAGAGCTAAACTCTTCTAATAAATAGATTACAAAATAAAATAGTTTACAAGAGATAGACTTCTCTTTGTTTCAGTCTGGCCATAGCAGACTGATGGTCTTTACTCTGCAGAGTAGAAACATCTTTGCTAACTTTAACTTGAGACTTTCAGAGTTGTTCNTCTTAGAAAAATCTGTTCTAACTAGGTAAAGAGCTAAACTCTTCTAACAAATAGATTACAAAATAAAATAGTTTACAAGAGATAGACTTCTCTTTGTTTCAGTCTGGCCATAGCAGACTGATGGTCTTTACTCTGCAGAGTAGAAACATCTTTGCTAACTTTAACTTGAGACTTTCAGAGTTGTTCTAGAAATATCCATTCCAGCCAGGAGAAAGGATAGGGAAAAACAAGTTCCAGAAAAGCATTTTCCTCTAGAGATTTGGAAGTTCCCCTCATCAATTCTGGGCTTTCTTGGTGGCTCAGATGGTCAAGAATCTGCCTGTGGTGCTGGAGACCCGGGTTCGATCCCTGGGATGGGAAGATCTCCTGGCAAAGGAAATGGCAGCCCACTCCAGTATTCTTGCCTGGAGAATCCCCACAGACAAAGAAGCCTGGAGGGCTACAGTCCATGGGGTCACAAAGTGTCGGACATGACTGAGTGACTAAGCACAAACAAACACATCAATTCTACTCACATCCCAATGGTGATGACCACACCCATTCACAAGAGAGACTGGAAAATTTTGTCTTTCTTCTTGGAAAAGAGAAGATTTGGGGTAGATAGAGGATAATGTTACCCTGTTTTCTCAGGTAATTCGAGTAGGTTCCTGGTCCCAGTGAATCCTACCTTTACTGGAAAGGTATAAATGATGCGTGAACACCTAAGGAAGAAACAAAAAGGGAGCATTTAGTAGACAGACAAATGTAGGCATCATCTTGATTTTAAATGACTTCTTTTTCTTTTTCTTTTTTACTATATTTTAAGGTACAGTATTCTTATTATTGTGCTATATTATTATTTTGCTGGGCTTCCCTGGTGACTCAGTGGTAAAGAGCCCACCTGCCAATGCAGAAGACACAGGCTTGATCCCTGGTTGGGAAGATCCCCTGGAGGAGGAAATGGCAACCCCCTCCAGTATTCTTACCTGGAAAATCCCATGGACGGAGGATCCTGGTAGGCTGCAATCCATGGGGTTGCCAGGAGTTGGACACGACTGAGCAAATTCACTTTCACTTTTCACTTTCATGCATTGGAGAAAGAAATGGCAACCCACTCCAGTGTTCTTGCCTGGGGAATCCCAGGGACCGGGGAGCCTGGTGGGCTGCTGTCTATGGGGTCGCATAGAGTTGGATACGACTGAAGCGACTTAGCAGTAGCAGTGACTGACAATATTATTGTGCTAACCCATTTCCCCATCTTACCTGAATGATTCAGTCTACACAACAGTTTTTTGTTTGTTTGTTTGTTTCCCGCCAAAATTTCATTTATTTTCATGTCATCCTTTTATGAAACCATGACAACATCCATTTTCTTTTCTGTACAAAGTCATGTTTTTTAAAACATTTATTTATTTGTTTGTGGCTGTATTGGGTCTCCTTGCTGCATGGGCTTTTCTCTAGTTGCAGTGAGCAAGGGCTACTCTCTAGGTGCAGTGTGTCAGCTTCTGATTGTGATAGCTTCTCCTGTTGCACAGCACAGTCTCCATGGTCTGTGGGCTTCAGTAACTGTGGCATATGGGATTCATAACCACTGGACCACCAGGGAAGTCCTACAAAGTAATTTTTAACTAAAAATGCCAGGTGCCTGGCCCTGTCCTCCTTTTCAGGGCCTATGCACAGTCCTCCAGCAATCAGGAATACCAGCTGCCAAAGGCTCCCAGCTCTGCCCTCACCGGGAATCTCCATGTGTGCTGGAAACTGTCTTGCCCCAAGTTTATGCTTCATGCTCTCATCCCTCAGGGGCCTGTCTATAGTCAGTGCCAAGTGAAAACTCTGCAGCCTTCTTTGGTCCAAGATTCCCTGTGGGACTGTGATGGCTGAGGCTGGCTTCAGTCGCAACCAGAGTGAGGGTCAGCTTTGCCCTTTCCCAGTTCTGTCGCCTTACTCAGTGAGAATGGTCCTGAGTTCTCCTGAAAACATTCTCCCAATAAACATCCTGAATACACATCCACATATGGGAACTTGTTTTCAAGGAATCCAAACTGAGATGTGATATAAAGAAAATTTTATGATGAGAATTTGACCAATAATGAGTGAACCATGAGAAAATGTCAATAGATACAGTAATTTGGTTTCAACTTTTAGATCCGTTTAAAATCTTGCTTTCAGCTAGAATTCCATCCCAAGTCAACAAAGAGCAAGTCCTTGTGTTTCATTAAGTTTGCAAGGGAAAAATACCAGAAAATGTTCTGAATGTTGCTGAAGCCTGAAATGACAGTGGAGAATTGAAAACTGGAGGATAAAAAGATCTGTTGGACAAACATAGTCTGTGGCTTTTTATTTAATAATGTACTTATTAGGATGAATATTGTACTACACTAACCAGGTAGCTTCTGAAATCTTTCCTTTATCTTTAGGAAATGGAATAAACAATGAAGGTTTTTGTAGAAAACCATATATATATATATGCAAGATCAAAAGTTCAAAATCTATATGATTTTATTTTCAAGTGTATATAAAAAAATTTTAATCTGAATAGTGTTTTATATTATGTAATATTAAACATCTGTATCATGTCTATTATGATAAATGAAATTCACATCTAACACTGCTTCTTTATCTTTCCTAGACCTATCATGAGAAAATATCAATATTCCAGCACTTAAAAAATGATTCATCTGTTAATCACATGTTCAATATTATTTACTCTGAACCCAATAAACATGTTTATACTATTTAGCTACCAAAAATGTTCTGGTTCAGTAAGAAAAATATTTCAAATAATGAATACAAAATTTGACTAGATTAGTTGCTGCTGCTGCTGCTGCTAAGTCACTTCAGTCGTGTGCGACTCTGTGCGATCCCATAGATGGCAGCCCACCAGGATTCCTTGTCCCTGGGATTCTCCAGGCAAGAACACTGGAGTGGGTTGCCATTTCCTTCTCTAGACTAGATTAGTTAGTAGCTAGTAATTGATGCTAAATTTTAGGAGTCCGAGAATGATGTGAAAATAAAGGACATTACAAATCATTCCTATTGTCTGATGAGTTTAATTTCCAACTAGCAGATCTGGACAGTTTCTTTTAATTAATTTAGTGTGTTTCTGTGTTTGTGTTTTGAAATGAGAAGAACAGCCTCCCCACAAAAAACAGAAAAGTCAATCCAAATGGTTTCTAAAATATAGGCATCTGGTAACATATGCTCATATATTTCAATTTTTAAAATCATATGTTGTTCTGACTAAAATTTAGATACTTCGCATGAATGCTATTGGTTTTGTCATAAACATGCCTTTCTTATTTTAATGACCTGTGACTACAAATCCTTTGCCTTCTTATACCCATGTATGCTTGTTTTATTCTTTATGAGAAATTTTTGAATATTGCTTCTAGTCATTGCAATTTTCAGCCTTTTCATTTCAGATCTTAAATTTTCTCTCCTCAAACTAGAGAATTCCCAAAAAAGACCCCAATATACCCTAATGTGTCTTTGAATCTCACTAATAAGTGAGAGTTAAAAACTCGTGAAGGTAATAATTTTGATGGTGTTGTTTGCATTTGTGAAAGATGAAGAATATCATGATAAATAGTGTGCTTGCTAGTGTTGGCGAAAACACAGATGTATAATTAAGATGACTGATCTTTTATGACCCTGCTGTGGGTCATTCCTTACATCTTGGTTGAGGCTGCAAATTGTCACAGGAAAAGGATTTTGTGGTTGGGTGTCAGACCTGCCTTTCTCTGTCTTTATTTATTCCTTAATAGACACATGGCTTTGACCTCAAAATTAGGTGTCCTATGTTTCCAGCCTTCCAGTCTTGCTGCTGCTGCTGCTGCTGCTGCTGCTAAGTCACTTCAGTTGTGTCTGACTCTGTGCGACCCCATAGATGGCAGCCCACCAGGCTCTGCTGTCCCTAGGATTCTCCAGGCAAGAACACTGGAGTGGGTTCCTTCCAGTCTTACTTGCTATTAATACTATGTGTTAGAGCTCACTGCTTTTATATTTATGGGCTCCCCAGGTGGCTCGGTGGTAAAGAATCTGCCTGCAATGCAGGAGATGTGGGTTTGATCCCTGGGTCAGAAAGATCCTCTGGAGGAGGAAATGGCAATCCACTACAGTATACTTGCCCTTTAATCTTGGGGCATTCCTCTGTCCCCAGGACAGCTCTAATGAGTTCACTCTGAGGTGTCCAACCTCCACCACACCCTTGACACAGCTCAGGCAGGTGAAGTATCCACAGTATCAAAAGACTCCATAAGCTCAGGGTAGCAGTTAGGAAAGTCATGATGAAGGGATCCCAGGGATCTTCCTTTTGTCAGCTCAACATCTCTTAGAAAAGCAACTGATCTAGAACTGACAAAGCCTTCCCTTGTCACTAGATTAAAAATTGACTGATAATAATAAACATATCAGAAGCTCTCTTCAGTATAGGTATCTACATCGTACCCAGAGAGGTCTGGTCTCTTCATAGACTGTGGTCACGGGTATGCACCCAGACCTAATCTACTGTGGACTCAGAACCCTTTGCAAGTACATCCAACAAGCTCGAGCCTGAAATTTGCCCTGGTTCATGTAGATATTTACTATCTGCAACCATACTGTCTTTGTGTCCCAGTCTGTGGCTCTAGAAATCAGAAAGGAGAGCTTGTGTTTGATGCCAGTGCTCTGCGCTGGAGTTGGCTTTGGGCTGGTACAACAATAACCTCAATCTGATGATTTTTCTTCCCTTTGTGTTAAATGGAAATCGTGATTATCTGAAATAACCTTCTAACTTTTCTTGTGGTATATTTTACAATGGACAAGAAAAACAGCCAATGTCTTTGAGTGGATGATTCTAAAATTAAACAGGAAGTATCATTTTTATAAAGGGTTTAGAAATTGAGTAAATTAATCTAAGCCACATCAGTGAGTTAGTGAAAAGGTTGAGAACAGATTTCATGTTTCAGGACATCTGGTCTGGTTCTTAGACTCCCTGTCTACTGTCTCACTGGGTGTTCTTGGAAAAATCACTTCCCATATATTCATTTTATGGGAAAATTACATTGACTCCATCTTATAAATGTACTAAGGGAAGTCTAAAATCCCCTGAGGGCTAAGTTGGTGTCTGTTTTCATGGGCATTGCTGTCTCTTCTAATTGAGGGGGACATTCTTGATGACTTGCTATCTGGGCATATTTCAAAAGACTAATCCAAGGCAAAGTCCACATCTCCTTAACCCATAGAACTTTTATAGACCCTCATTCATGGGATGGGTTCTAGGGATCCTGGAGGAGAGATTCTGACAGTTATCCCAGACTTAAAATGCTTCAGACTTCTGTGTTCAAGAATTTCCACTTCCCCTTCGATTCTGATTAGAAAAGCAACTGATGTAAAGTTGATAAAGCTTTCCCTTGTGAGTAGATTGAAAGTTGGCTGAGAATAAATATTTCAGAAGGCACTTTCACGATAGAATCTATACCATACCCAGAAAGTCCAAGTTTCTTCATAGACTATGGTCAGGGGTGTATACTCAGACCTAAGCAAACCGTGGACTCAGAAGAGCCGTTTGCAAGTACATCCCCAAAGCACAAGCCTGAAATTTAAAATGCTTCAGTCTTCTGTCTTCAAAAATTTCTGCTTCAATTCTGTATTTATGTAAGAAAGTCACCGTTACTTGTAAATAAACACTTGCCAATTTGTTAACACAGTTGATTTGATTCTCCTGGCCCTTATAAGCAGCACCTTTGGACAGTAATGGGGGAAGAGTTGGAGAAAGGAGTCCCAGGGAGAAAAAGCAGCTTTGACATTCCGAGATCAGAGCCACAGGTGGTACTGACTGCAAGTCCAGTCTAGGTAAAGAAATGGAAATTCCTATTTTGATGCTATATTTATGAACATAACAGAGTGATATTGACCAGAAAATCGTTGAGGTTGTCCACCCAGACTCATGATAATACTTGAGAGAAGCAGAGAAGGGACACGTCCAATTCCTTCACCAGAGTGATGCAGTTGGTGATTCAGGGCCACTTACCTTTCAGTTGGGGTTTCCCAGGTAACCCAGATGGTAAAGAATCTGCCTGCATTGCAGGAGACCGGGATTTGATCCCTGGGTTGGGAAGATCCCCTGGAGATGGAGATGGCAACCCGCTCCACTATTCTTGCCTGGACAGAGAAGCCTGGCAGGCTATAGTCCATGTGGTGGCAAAGAGTCAGACACGACTGAGCCACTAACACATACACATACCTTTTAGTTCTACCTGATGGACCCATGCATGGAAATATTGCTGAGTCAATGTTTGTCTCTAGTTCACTCTATTCTAGAGTTTAGACGAGGTGGTGAGAGGCTGACAAAGTTGGATTCCAGAGTCCCCACTAACCATTCAAACCATAAGAATCCTGATTTGAACAGGATTCACCTCTATGATTTCAGTGGAAAGAAAATCATGGCACTAAGTTCTTCATTAAGTTTATTACAAATAAGGCAGAACGACTTCATGTGTAAACAGATTTTTCCTCAGAGCTGAAATATATATTTCTACTTTTATATTTTCCCATCACAGTAAAGTCATTGATCCAGCTCTGTTGCAAGGAATCAGAGCTCTGTCTCCCTTGATACTGACATCATGACCAAAAAGAGATTTTTTTTTTCAGTCAAATATCATCAAAACATGAACCACATCAAAAATATGACTCATAGAGCCCCCATGCCCAATCAGTCCACTGAAACTAATGGTACCAATTACAGCATGCCTATAGTTTCTTTTAAATTCTTCCAAAAATGATATACTGAGTGAAATGTATAAGCTATTAAAAATGAAGAGCAAACAGGCAAGTGGAAACTAAAGTGCTAACATGCCATTTTAAGTGGGAACACATGGCCTGTTGGAATATGGGTGTGGAAAATAAATAGTAAGACGAGGGATTATGAGTATGAATGACATTACAGCCGAGTGTCTTTAGAGCCTTAGTGAGACCTGTTTTCCTCCTTGTCTACTCTCTTCCATCACTCCAACATTCCTGGGCTACTTCCAGGTTCGGGGGAATCAGCAGAAACGATATCACTAGTAAAAAGTCACTGATATTGACATTTCCCAAGTGAAACTTATGGATTGATCCATGGGGCTCTGTTAAAGCTGAAACTAGTTTGTATGCTATCTCATCAATAGAGCACAAACTGGACTGATAGGTCTTTGCTTTGAAGATGGGGTTTTTCATGATTCATTCACTGAATTTTTTTTCATATATACTACAACAAAATGACTAATCTGTTTCTTTCAAATGATGAGCCTTAAGCTAAGAAGCTTTTCCTTTCAAATAACAGTAGTCAAAATATATAATGTCCCAATGGACAGTAAAGATAGTGATGAGGAACAAAATAAAAAATTACACTGATACTTAAGGTTATTTTCTCTTAAATAAGAAGCAATTAAATTTATTTACTCAGAATATTTTTCATGAACAAGTAACAATACTACACAACTGAAGCCTATGGGAGTGGGTTCATTCTCTCTCATCACTCCTCAGTATAATCACCACCCTCACTTAGTCACCCCAAGGCAAACCAGTCCCAAAGAAAATAGTATGTACGCTGAAGAATAGGAGCCATCGTGGTGACAAACATATACAGACACAAGAACTGGAAAGAGGTAAAGGGAAAGCTGGCTCTCTTTGCCTGGTTTTTGGTTGGATATGTTGATTGGTTGGGACGATTTTGCTAACACCTGTGAACAAATGAATACTTCTTGCTAAACCCTCAAAAGATAAGCAGAGTTATCAGGTAACATTCCCATTGTGTAAGGCATGTTTGGAAGAGATGTTATGAACAGAGAGAGCAAACGCTGGTTTAATATGGCAGCCACAGAGGGGGTCACTAGAGCTTGACTTAGGCTTATGGAGTTGTTTCATATTCAGCTTCCTGCTGGAGGCATTCACTCACCAGCTAAGCGGTCTTGCTTGAATGGAGGGTGAAAGGCCCAAAATGCCATTAGAGAGAATGAAGAATTAAATGTGCAAAGTCAGGAAGAAGACATTTTCTAAGGAGGCAAAGGAAAATTCAAATCTTACAATACTCCCATATGTATTTTTACTCCAGTTACTGTGAACAAGTCTGTTTGAGTGCTGCTTTATATGGGACGGTGGTTAAGGGCACAGACTTCTGGATCAGGCAGTCTGTCAGACATTAACTTTGCTGCATATGATTTTTTTGACTCTTTGGCAAATTGTTAAACTCTTGGAGTTTCCAATTCCTTAGCCATCAGGTTGGATGATTATCTGCATGGGTGAGAATTAAATGAGATAGTACAGGTAAAAACTTAGTAGAATATCTAGTAAGAATAAGTAGAATACTCAATACATAGAAGAGACTCTGGTCCTCTATCAACCTCTCTCTTTATCATTAGGCTCCAGTCGAGTTCTCTTTCTTTCTCTCCTTGGGCTTTTCAGACTCATTCTCATTTCCCACTCTAGTAGTTTTATCTCTTACCAGTCTTTTTATCTTTTTTTTTTTTTAGTTCTACACGTATTTTTTTTCCTTTAAAAAAATTTGGAGTATAATTGCTCTACAGTGTTGTGTTTCTGCTGTGCAACAATGTGAATCAGCTGATGTGTACATACTCCCCCTCCCTCTCAAGCCTCCACTCCACATCCCACCCATATAGATCATCACAGAGCACCGAGCTGAGCTCCCTGGGCTATGCAGCAGCTTCCCACTAGCTACCTATTTTACACATGGTAGTGCATATTTGTTGTTGTTTAGCCATTCAGTTGTTTTTGAGCCCATGGACTGCAGCATACCAGGCCAGAGTTTGCTCAAACTCATGGCCATTGAGTTTATGACGCAATTCAACCATCTCGTTCTCTGTCACCCTCTTCTCCTCCTGCCCTAAATCTTTCCCAGCATCAGGATCTTTTCCAATGAGTCAGCTCTTTACATCAGTTGGCCAGAGTGTTGGAGCTTCAGCTTCAAGATCAGTCCTTCAGATGAATATTCAGGGTTGATTTTCTTTGGCTGGTGTTTATATGTCAGTCCTAAGCTCTCCGTTTGCCTCACACTTCCCTTCCCCTTTATCTGTTACCACTCTTGTCTTCCATAAATACATACTAACTTTCCTGTCCTTCCTGGTCTTCAAAAGGAAAACTTATTTGTGTCTCAGGACACAGTTTCTTGCTTTCATTGCTCCCTGGGTAGTAATTTTCCTGATTTTCATGTGGTTATTTTCTTCTCTTTGATTTGCGCTCATCTTTCATGTCACACTCTTACTTAGACTTTTCCTTCCAGCAACAGTAGCTTCCCTGGCTCTCCAGCCACTGTCCCTATCTTATTTTCTTCATAGTTCTTATCACTAACTTACATTGCTTTTCACATTTATTGGTCTATCTTTCTCTCCCGGAATGTAAGTTCCATGAGACCATGCCTGCGTGTCCAGCATCTAAAATTGTGCACTAAAAAGGAGTATTAGAATCAGTCTTCAAATAAAGGAGGGTAGTCTTGGTCTTTTATTTTAGTTAACCTTCATATTTTAAATCTATAATTAGCTTTTAAAATTTATTTATTTATTCATTTATTTTTGGCTGCATTGTGTCTTCATTGCTGTGCATGAACTTTCTCTAGTCGTGGTGAGCAGGGGCTACTCTCTAGTTGTGGTGCTCAGGCTTATTGCAGAGCATGGGCTCCAGGCACATGGGCTTCAGTAGTTGCAGCCCCTTGGCTGCAGATGGCTCAGTAGCTGTGGTGCATGGATTGAGTTGCTCTGTCGCATGTAGGATCTTCCCAAATCAGGGACTGAACCCGTGTTCTCTGCCTTGGCAGGTGGATTCTTAACTTCTGGACCACCAAGGAAGTCATTTCATTAACCTTTTACAACAAATCCTTCAGTCAAGCTAGTTTGGAATTTTGAAGCCTTTGGAGGAATTCTGCAAACCAATTAAAATAGGTGTAATTGTTTTAGATAAGAGCACTCTAAAAGTTCACCAGTTTAGAAGTTTTTCCAGTTCAAATTATCATCAGTTTCCCCGGTGGCTCAGATAGTAAAGAATTTGCCTGCAGTGCAGGAGACCTGGGTTGGATCCCTGGGTCAGGAAGATCCCCTTGACAAGGGAATGTCAACCCACTCCAGTATTCCTGCCTAGAGAATTCTCTGAACAGAGGAGCCTGGCAGGTTACAGTTCATGAAGTCTCAAAGAGTTATACATGACTGAATGACTAACACAACAGGATTTTAATAGTGACTCAAACTGATAAGACACTAGAGGCATTCCCACAAGAGTGCAAAAGACGCAGACCTCACAAGATCCAGATGGTCCCCGCCCAAGCATAGTCTAAGAAAGCAAAGACTTCTTGTTACATCACTAAAAAAGTGACAAAGGTTGAGATGACAAGCTCCTTATGGACTGACATATCTTATGACAAACTCCCCTGAGAGTTGATGTGAATGGACAGACAGACTGCTTGGAATCCCAGTCTGTTCCACTGGCTGCCACACGTCCACCAGTACGTGCCTTCCAGATGGCAGAGAGAATTTTCTCACTGTTCAACAAACCAAACTCTCAAAATGAAAGGAAACTCTATTCAGACCAAAGGTTTCCTACTTATGACAGCAGACAGAGACAAAGAAAAAGTGACCATCTATGACGGAAAAAGGATCAACAAAACAAGAGTACTCTATCGAAGTTCCCCAAGAGTTGCCAAGTCCAAGAATCTGGCCCTACAAGTATTTTTTACTGCTCACTTAATTTTAGAAAAAAGAAAAATTTATACCACACTTGCCTCCAACAGATCCTGCAGGTGGAGGCTCAGGAGGCTGGCTGACATGGAAGCATTGTTACCTTCTACTGGCTTTTCTCTGGTGTCTCAAGATCTCTTAACTGCGGCAACCTTGGAGCCAGGAATGTCTAGAAAATAAAGTTGTATTTCATCTTTGTTGCCAACTGTCAGGGAGGAAGACATTTTCTTCTACCATTCTATGTTCTTTTGGTTGGTCTAAGAATTAAATGGACATAGGATGGATCAACAGGAGAAAACACACAATGTTTAATAACGTGTATACATGGGAGAAACTCAGGAGAACCGTGTAACTCCTCAACTGAAACCTTTTAAATGGCAATAAAATTACATCTAGGAAGCCAGGAAAAAGAATAAAAATAAAAGCAGAAAAATGATGAAAAAACCCAAAGGTTTAATTGATATCTTGGTAGACAGAATAATGTGTTTCTCCATCCCTCCTGGATGTCTAGAGCCTAATCCTTGGAAACTGAATTGTTAGGTTACAAGGCAAAGGGGAATTAAGGTAGCAGAGAGAACTGAAGTTGCTAATTAGCTGGTTTTAAAATAGAGACATTACTGGGTATAAGTTGGATGGGCCCAATGTAATCGCAAGGTTCCTTAAAGTGGGCAGAGGGAGACAAAAGGGGAGACAGGATCAGAATCAGAGGATGATGTGACTACAGAAGGTCAGAGCCATGTGGTGTGAGAACTCCACCCATTGCTTCTGGCTTTGAAGGAGGACAAATGGAATCACAAGACAAGCACTGGAGGTAAGCTCTTGAAGACAGAAAAGGCAAGGAAATGGAATCACCCCTGGAGCCTTCAGGAAGGAGGGCGGTCCTGCCAACACCTTGATTGTGGTCCAGGAAGATCTGTGTCATTTCTGACCTGACAGAACTGTAAAATGTAAATCCAAACACAAAACCAAGGAAACCTGTAAAATGGTTGTCGTAACTTTGTGGTAATTTGTTAGAGCTGCAACAAAAGTTACTACAGATATATTCAGAAACCTTTCATTTCTTTAAAACAGGCAGGATGAGGCAAACTTCTGGTGAGGTGTTTAAAGAGAACAAAAATTTAATACAAATTGAGAAACATTTTAAAGAGATTAACAAAAGAGACAAAATGTGATTATTGTACATATAATCCTATTGCAATGTATTTGAAAATCCATAATAAATAGAACATTTATTTATAAAGATATATAAATTATTAAAGCTGACTCAGGAGTAGTTAGAGGTCTGAATTAACTGATAATCACAGAAGAAATGATGAAAAAGTGTATAAAATAATTTCATTTAGAGAAGTCTCTCATTGTACTACTCTCAACTTATTTATTAAATGATGAAGAAAAGATTGAAATCACAAAGTTTTCTCCATTATCAAAATTATTCCAAGGTTCAGAAGAATGGCATCACTATTTGCAATAACCAGGACCTGGAAGCAAGCTGAATGTCTATTAAGAGAGAAATGGATAAAGAAGATGTGGTGGATATATACTATGGAATATTACTCAGCCATAAAAAGGAATGAAATTGGGTTATTTGTAGAAATGTGGATTGATTTAGTGTAACAAAGAGTAAAGTAAGTCAGAAAGAGAAAAACGAATATCATATATTACTACATATATGTGGAATCTAGAAAAATGGTATAGATTACTCTATTTGCAAAGCCAAAATCAAAGCAGAAATAGAGACACAGAGGTAGAGAACAAATGGATGGATACCAAGGGGGAAAGGAACAGGTAGGAGGGATTAAGACATTGGGATTGACATACATACTCTATTGATACTATGTATAAAATAGATAACTAATGAAACATACTATATAGCACAGGGAACTTTACTTAAGGCATTCTGATGACCTGAATGGGAAGAAAGTTCGTAAGAGAGAGGATATATGTCTATGTGTGGCTGATCTGTTTTGATGCACAGTAGAGACTAACACAACATACTCCAATAAAAGCAACTATATTCCAGTTAAAATGAATTTAGAACAAGAAATTGCTTTATTACTTTTATGAATTTGATAGAATCCTGACACCAAAACTGGGGAAGAATCCAGAACAGTAAAGAGACAGCTTCATTTGTAAGTCTATACAAATGAGAATTATTGAAATAGAAATGGGAATATTTTTCAAAATTGTTTGAATCATGATGAAGTGGCATCAATAGACAGGACCCAAGAGGTGTGTAGCAGAATGGGGATAGTTAGATACTCTACCTTATACCAATGTATATTTCAGGTAATTGAGGAGTTAAATATCATTACCCCTTAAAAATCTACACTGTGTAATGTTATGATGAAGAAAGCACCATAAGCAATGAGAAAGGGATACTTTATTTTTAAATGCACAGAAAAATCTGGCTATCAGCATTTAAGATTGTCTTTGATAATTACCAGGCATTCACATTAAATGAGAGGCTAAATAAATTAGAGTTAAATAATAAAGCTGTTTGGGGCTTCCCTGGTGGCTCAGAAGGTAAAGAATCTACCTGAAATGGAGGACACTTGGGTTCGATACCTGGGTTGGGAAGATCCCCTGGAGGCGGCAGTGGCAACCCACTCCAATATTCTTGCCTGGAGAACTCCACGGAGAGAGGAGCCTGGCGGGCTATGGTTCATGGGGTTGCAAAGAGTCAGACACGACTGAGTGACTAAGCACAGCACAACAACAGAGCTCTTTTAAAACAGAAACGATCATTTTGGGACAGAAGGTTGCTCAGAATCCCAACTTGTTCTCACAAATGTTGGAAGATTATTTGTTGCGATGCTGTGCAAATGCCACTGATGAGGTCTCTGATCATTCAGGCAAAAATATCCTTCTCTGGCCACTCTGTATCCCCACCTTCTCCTCTTTAACTTGTGACACTCATCACAGTCTGTATCTTGTCTATTGATTGCTTTGTTTCTGGTCTGATAGTTCTAGAGTACATACTTTATGAACTTGAGGACTTTATCTCATTTCTACTGAATCTCCAGACTCTAGACTGGTATATAGCCATCTCGCAAATAATATTTTTATTTTAGATGAATGAATGAATTTACTTTCTCTATAAGTCTTCTGCTACTTTTATGAAATTTAAGCTATATCCTATTGTTATTGTTCATTTATTATTCACATAATCCATTTAAAATTGAGATGGGAAATAAATTTGCCCTGAACCAGGTGGAGAAAATTAAACACCAAAAGCATGCCCCATGTGTGCTGAGGATGTAAGGAACCACTCCAGTGTTCTATAATGCATCCATCTACAGACTTAAACCTGAACTCAGGCATATGCACAACAGAGGAAAAAGCTTTTACTGCTATAGGAGGCTATGAGAGAGGCTTGTATAATACGTATCTTTATCATATAAAGTTAAAATAATTGCAATGTATTCGTTACCAATCAGCCAGTTGGTAGACTTGAATACTGGTTACAGTTTAATATAGTCCCTGCTTATCCTCTAAGAGAAAATGTCTATTTATCTTCAGAAGTTGCTCTGTAGGCTCAGTGAAATTTTTATAGCATCAGCAAACCAGAAAGTAGCTAGGTAGCCCGAAAGGTACCTCATTAGGAAAACAGAACTCGGATGTTGTGTGACGTAAGATCAAGACAGCCATTGGGAAAAGGCTCCTGTTTTAATATTTGTCTCTTCTCCAAATTTGCTTCTACATCGATAATGTTTTCTGCACTATCCAACCCGTCTTTCCTAATATGTGGCTTATTTAATTTTATTTTTGTTCTTAAATAAACCTAACAAAACTACAACAGATGTCTCTTAGATATGAAGAAATAATGTACATTGCTCAGTGTTTCCAGGAGTTTATTTAATGGTATACACTGAAAGTGTCAGGCTGTTAATGTGTTTGGAAAATGGGACTTTCTATTTTCATCGTATACTCTGGGCTGGAAATGATTTTTTCCCCTTATGAAAGGACTTCCATCAATAGAGTATGTGGAAAATACTGACCTTTCAGGGAATATTGATCTCATAGAGTGAACACTGTTGCCAGGAAGAACTGTACAGAGCACTCAACATACAGAGAGTGAAATGCACAAAACATTGTCTGGCACATAACCGAGTCTCAATAATATTTGTCTAATAGATGAATAAATGCCTTCTCTGTTAGGAAATCAAGCAGGCAGTTAAAAGCAAACTATGTGTGTTGAATGGAAAGAAATTTGGATAGGAAATAAATTGTTTATGATTTTTTCAGCAAATTGATTTGTCAACACACTTTGTGATTAGTAATAAGGGTTCTGAAAAGAAACACAAAATTCCAACAGTGCCTAATGGAAGAACAATAATGACTGGGGAAAAGGAAAGGATAGAGAAGCAGCAAGAGACCAAATTCTCAGCAGGAAGGTCAAGTTGCGTCCCTAGTTATTCGGTGAGAGAGTTTAGTAAAATCTGTTGTATGACCTATCTTTTTTTTCTCTTATAAATGCATAATTCATGTACACATTTAGTCATTTATTCTTAACTGGTTTTAATGGAATTTAAATTTATTCATAAGTGGAAGTGGTAAAATGTTGATACAGTAGAGTGATAAGTAACACATGTGTGCAACCACTGTGAAAGCTATATACAGAAAAACACTCAAAACACAAAATTCAAGATGGAATCCTTAAAACGTTGAAGTAATGCATTGTAAAGGAAAAAGAGTAATAAAGAAATGAGAAACAGAGGAAACAGAGCAAGCAAATAAAATGCCATACTTATATATACCAGTTGAAGTATAAATAAACTAATGAAAAGACACACTGGTGGAGTGGATTATAATATGGCATCTATAAGAAACTGCCTTCAAATATGACAGTACAATGGGTTGAAAGTATAAGGATAGAATAACACACATCATTCAAACAAAAGAAAGCAGGAGTGGCAATATTACTATCAGATAAAGTATATGTTAAAGAAAATTACTAAAGACGAAGAGAAACATTACAGAATGCTTGAAGGATCCACCCCCCAGGAAGCCATAATAATCTCAAATATACGCACAAAATAAGAGACTCAAAATACATAAAGCAGAAACTAATACGCTGACAGAGAAAGAGGCAAATCCACATGTCAGCTGAGGACTTAGTGTTCCACTCTCCGCAACTGATAGAACTGCGAATCAGAAAAACCATCTGGGATTAAGAATCAACCAAATGAATCTAGTCGACATATTTAGAACAGAGTACCCAACAAGAGTAGAATACATGCTTTTCCTAACCCCATGGAAAAGTCATCAAAATAAATAAATTACAGTGTAATTTAATTATATAAATTATATCCTGGGCCTTAAAAGAAACTTCAATGAATTTATAAAACTTAAAACCATGGGCTAGAAGACACTATATACTAATGATGTCAGTTCAATACAAATTAATCTGTAGATTTAATTTATTTCCTATCTGCGTGGCTCAGATGGTTAAGAATCTGTTTGCAATGTAAGATACATGGATTTGATCCCTGGGTTGGGAAGATCCTCTGGAGAAAGAAATGTCAACCGACTCCAGTATTCTTGCCTGGAGAATTCCATGGACCGAGGAGCCTGGCTGGCTACAGTCTATGGGATTGCAGAGTTGCACGTAAGTGAAGCAACTTCAGTTCAGTTCAGTTCAGTCCAGTCATATCTGACTCTTTGCGACCCCATGAATTGCAGCATGCCAGGCCTCCCTGTCCATCACCAACTCCCGGAGTCCACTCAGACTCACGTCCATTGAGTCAATGATGCCATCCAGCCATCTCATCCTCTGTTGTCCCATTTTCCTCCTGCTCCCAATCCCTCCCAGCATCAGAGTCTTTTCCAATGAGTCAACTCTTTGCATGAGGTGGCCAAAGTACTGGAGTTTCAGCTTTAGCATCATTTCTTCCAATGAACACCCAGGACTGATCTCCTTTAGAATGGACTGGTTGGATCTCCTTGAAGTCCAAGGGAATCTCAAGTGAAGCCCAAGTTGCAGTCCAAGTGAAGCAACTTAGCACACATCAAAATCCCAGCAAGATTTTTTTTCTTGATATAGATATGTTCATTCTAAAATGTATATAAAAAGGCACAGATTCCAGAATAGCTAAAAAAAAATCATGACAAATAATACTAAATTTTGAAGTATCACTCTACTTGATATGAAGACTTACTATGGGGTTGCAGTAATTAAGATAGTATGGTATTATACGATAAACGCATGTCGCCAAGGAACAGAATAGAGAATCAGCGATCAAACCACACAAATAGGTTTCACTAATATTTAACGAAGAAGTAGGATAGCCTTTTCATCAAATAAGCTCACACTTCTTCCAAAAATTAACTTAAACTGGATCATGGGCTTCAATGTAAAATGTAAAGCTAGCAAATTTATAGAAAAAAAGTTAAAAGTATTTGAGATCTAGAACTAGGTACAGAGTTTCTAGACTGAATTCATAAAAGGAAAAATGATGAATCAAATCCAGTAAATCAGATTAAAAAAACAACAGACTGGGAAAAAAATATTTGAAAGCCATATCTACCTAGGGATGAGCCAGATAATACAAAGAACTCTCAAAAGTCAACAGTAAGAAAACAAACTATCCAACTAGAAAATTGGCAAGGGTCATGAACAGACATTTCATTGAAGAGAATACACAGATGGCAAGTAAGCATATGAAAAGATGCCAATTTCACTATCAGGCACATGCAAAGCCAGACCACAAAGAGATATTATTGCAAACTTAGCAGAATGATTGAAATAAACAAGGGTGACAACATCAAATGCTAAATCACTTATATATTTCTGGTGGGACTGTAAAATGGTAGATTAATGTGGGAAAAGCTTTGGAATTTTCTTATAAAATCAAATAGGCTGGTACCTATAGCCCAACAATTGCACTCCTGGACATTTATCCCAGAGAAAGAAAAACGTATTTACATAAACACCTGTGCACAATTGTTCCTGCATGTGCGCTCAGTCGCTCAATCATATCAGACTGTTTGTGACCCCACGGACTGCAGCCCTCCAGGCTCCTCTGTCCATGGGATTTCCTCAGGCAAGAATACTGGAGTGGGTTGCTGTTTCCTACCATTGATCTTCCCAGTCCAGGGATTGAACCCGTGTCTCCCGCGGCTCCTGTGGTGGCAGGCAGGTTCTTTACCACTGCACCGTCTTTATTCATAGAAGCCCTGATCTGGAAACAGTGCACAAAGAGTTGGACACAACTTAGGAGCTAAACAGTAACAGCAACAAATCAGTATATTAAGACTACATGAACTTTAACTTTTTATCAGTGTCAAAGTGTCTCTCTTCCTTTTTAAATATTAGCAGAAATAAATTGTAAAGAAGGCAAAATTAGTTTCCAAAGAATACTTTGGTGAGAACTGGTATCCTATTTATTCATGACTGAACTGTAAAAACAATACAGGACAGATGAGGGCTGTTATTTAATAAGCACCAGCCTGAGAGAGTTGAGCAAACAATCTTCATTTATTTCAAATGATCACCAAAACCAAGAACAGAGTAATGAGAGGATAAACATAAGGTATTAATTGAGTCACTGTCTCCATTTCTTCCTGGGAAAATGCAAAAATATAAAAAACACACACACTCAAAAGGATACATTGAAATCCCTTTAGAGATGCTTTTCATTTCACTGGGAGACAGGAAATGACTTAAATAGATTTTATGGCATTCTTAAGAAATAAATTACCTTTAGTGATGAAATAATGCAAATCTTAAATAATGTGTTCTGTGAAAATGTCATGGAGAAAGGTTCTATAGCTATAGATCTTTTATATAAAGATAAACAAAAAAATGACAATTACTCATTGCTTTGTGCAATCACACTTACAAATTTTTTAAAAAATTCTAAAGTATTCAATATTTTGTTTGCAACACCTTTCCCAACATGAATACACTCCACAGGAATAAAACCAATGTGCTTTATTTGACCCTGGTTGGTTGGCAGACAAATTCTCAGAACAGTCCCTCTTAATCATGCAGTTGTATGTCTACGAAAAAGTCTTTTCTTCCTATCTATTTAGTATCCTTGTCACATGAGAAATGAATTATTCACATTTATATCCATTTCACTTTTATGTAGAGACCTGACTTATATCAACTCTCTCTTTGTACTGCTTCCTACTTGAGTAGTTTGAGTGGATTTGGCCTCATTTATGTGGTTCCTTTAAAAGATAGTCACTATAACCCACCCCAGTATTCTTGCCTGAGAAATCCCATGGACAGAGGAGCCTGGCGGGCTACAGTCCATGGGGTCACAAAGAGACGGACACAACTGGGTGACTATGCACACACATAGTCACTCTGCTCTCTAATCTCTTGTTTCCTGTGAATGCGCATAATAACGTATTACTGAAATCTCAACTACTTTTCCAAAACATTTTCCTCATCATTCATGAAATGTCATTTTGTTATTGTATGAATTTGGGGGCTGCTGGAGCAAAATACCACGAGCTGGATGGTTTAAAGCAGCAGAAATTAATTTTCTTATAGTTCTTGAAGCTGGAAGTCCAAAATCAAGATGTCATCAGAGTCACCCTCCCAATAAAGTCTCCTGGGAAGAACTCTCCTTGCCTCTTCCAGCTTCTAGTGGTAGCTGGCAGTTCTTGGTGTTCCTTGACTTACAGCTGCATCATTCAACTCTTGGTTTCCACTGTTACACGGCATTCTTTCTGTAGACATGTATGACATGAGGACATACAGGGCATGTATCTCTGTCTTCAAAATTCCCTTGTATTAAATGGACACCAGTCATTAGATTTGGGCCCACCCTAATTCAGTATGACCTCCTGTTAGCTAGATTACATCTGCAAAGTCACTATTTACAAGTAATTTTCACACATGGGGGTAGTTAGGGTTAGTGTTTGTTCATGGTTTTTTGAGGGACACTATTCAATCCATGACAATTGTGAAAATTCATTTTGATTCACACTGATAGATTATGATAAGAAAGACATTTATTAGTTGAAAGTCCATATACCGCTCTAAGGTTAAGGAATTCTTTCAGACTGGAGTTTTCTTAATGTAATTAAACTAGTTTTAAGGAAAAGTATAATGTTAAAGGTCAAATGATTTTTAACCTAACTTGTAAGGATATGATAAACTTGAATGGAAAACAATTAATCCTGTACAGAGTGGAGGACAATTCATACGGCACTTTAAATAATCAGTTGTTTATTTCTGCATGGGTGATTTGTATGAATATGGTACAAAGTTGAAAAGTATAAAGGAATTCATAGTTTACCTCTTGTTTACCTATCATCTAATTTTCTTCTTTAAAAGCAAATACAGTAATCAATATTTTGTAAGTCGTTCCAGAAATATTCTTTGCATATTTGCATATTTATTCATCTCTCATCCTTTAAAAATCAAAAAGACACAAATGGCAGCATATTATACACACAGTACACATTTTGGTTTCATTTAACAATAAGCAATACTCTTTTTTGGAGAAGGAAATGGCAACCCACTCCAGTATTCTTGCTTAGAGGATCCTGTGGACAGAGGAGCCTGGTGGGCTGCTGTCCACAGGGTCGCACAGAGTCAAACATGACTGAAGCGACTTAGCAAGCATGCATGCATTGGAGAAGAGAAGGAAATGGCAACTCACTCCAGTATTCTTGCCTGGAGAATCCCAGGGACAGAGGAGCCTGGTGGGCTGCCGTCTGTGGGGTCACAGAGTTGGACACGACTGAAGCGACTTAGCAGCAGCAGCAGCAGCAATACCCTTTTTACGCCTTACTCCCTTTCAGGTACTGTCCTATTTCTCTTATACCTTTTATAGCAAAACACTCCAAAAAAAGTCTTCTATCCTCATTGTTTCTTTTCCCCACTTCTTCCTTTCTCATAACTGCCCCACTCCTCCACCCATCTGCGCAACTATTAATAGAATATTCCACACCATCTAAAACAGCCACCCCCTGCTCCACTGTCACTGACATTTATCCTGCTTGCTCCATATCTCTTGGTTCTATTGTCTTAGTAACTGTTGTACTCCTAGCAATTTTATGATGAAAAGTGATATCTCACTGTAACTTTAATTTGTACTTTTCTTAATACGAGCCAGATTGATCATTTATTAGATGCCTAAGTTATTTCTATTTACAGGTGCAGTTTGTCTATATCCTTTGGCAACTTTTCAATTAGGCTTTGGTTTTATTTTCATTGATTTATAGGAACATTTATATACTAAGGAAATTAGGTCTTAACACCATATAATAGTCCTTCCCTTCATATTCAGTCAGTCTTATTTGGATTTAAATTTTCTTTGCCTCTCAAAAGCTCTATTTCCTACACTATTGAAATCTCCTGTCCTTCTCTTAATGATGAGATGAGGTATCATCTCTGTCTTCTTTCTTAGTCCTTCACGGCAAGGTGGATTTGTCATTCACTCAGTTGCTGTAAAGATACTTGATTTTCATAAGAAAGGGTTAATCCTTTCTCTTATTCTCTGTATCATCAGCTAGCCATCAGTTAGCAACTGAATATATTTATAAATGGGCCTGCTAGAGAATATAATTCTTTTTGCCATTTCTATAACACTCGGGTTTCTTGCTTTACTTTCTTCACTGGAGAACTTTGAATCTCATGAGCTAATTCCCTTTAGGAACTATTTATGATCTCCAGCTCATAAGAATATAACTATATGAATAATCATAATCTCTTTTACCTATATATTTATAGCCTACTTCAAAAAATCTTAAAAGAGGTGACATATAAAATACAGTTTTTATATTAATACTCAAAAAGTGAGATGCTAATAATAATTTTTTACAAACCTCTCTAGAATGTTTTTCTCAAGGAAGTAAATCTTAACTGAATATAGAGGACCGTTGACGTGGTAAAATATGGTATATGCATGTGTGTTCTCAGTCACGTCTGACTCCTTGTGACTTCATGGACTGTAGCCTACCAGGCTCCTCTATCCACGGTATTTTCCAGGCAAGAATACTGGAGTAGGTTGCCATTTCCTTCTCCATAAGCTATAGTTAGACAATATCTATAGCTCAAAGCAGATTTACTTACCGATCCACTATTCAAAACACAGCAATTACAGATTTTCTCTCACAAACTTCTCCTTGTAACAATAAACAGGTGATTTATTTATCCTCTAAAATTATAAAAAGTATTGGGCCCTTCTACAATGAAGATGCATAGATTCACAGATGAATGTAGTCTCATAGGAATTCTGATCTAGAGTATAAATTTTAACTCTGAAAAATGGAAAGTAATGCTCACAAACCATATTTTTGATGCAAAAAGTTTTATAAAACATTTTGCATGAAATTATAAAGTTTCATATTTAAAGACTTTTGAATAAATTAGAGAAAAAAATTATATTTTAAACTAGTGTATTAAACAACTAATATGCATAATTTTATATGGAAAAATTACATGGCGATTGATATAATAAAAGTTAAGATTGAGTTTTGCTGAAATTTGATAAAACTTGCGATGGCACCCCACTCCAGTACTCTTGCCTGGAAAATCCCATGGATGGAGGAGCCTGGTAGGCTGCAGTCCACGGGGTCGTTAGGAGTTGGACACGACTGAGCGACTTCACTTTCACTTTTCACTTTCATGCGTTGGAGAAGGAAATGGCAACCCACTCCAGTGTTCTTGCCTGGAGAATCCCAGGGACGGGGGAGCCTGGTGGGCTGCCGTCTATGGGGTTGCAGAATTGGACATGACTGAAGCGACTTAGCAGCAGCAGCAGAGTGATTTCATTAAAAGAAGAGGAGAAAATTTCAAGTGAATTAAACATGGAAAAAAATCTTGATCTAGCTCAGTGCTATTCTTATTTTTTGACATATTAATAATTCAGTGAATTTATGACTGATTGCATATGCTATATGCCAAGATTTGGTGGCACTAGAATGAATGAATGAATAAATCATGTTAATAGCCTAATAGTCTAATTAGTTCCTTGGACTAAAACTTTCAGGTTTTCATAAAACACTTATTTTGCTGTGTAAATATCTGCCCACCCATCTAAAAATTCTTGTATCTTCATTCTGCCCATCTAATTCTTTCTTTTTTCCCCAAGATTTAGGTCAGTTTTTTCCTGTTCTTTAGAGCCTTTCCTTTGGCACATAAGCCCTTGTACCAAAGTATTTATTGTCTGATCAATAAATCCTGTTATTTTAATATCGATGATATAACCAGCATTCAAAATATACTACAAACATACCTTCAAACCCATTGATTTTTATAAGACTAAATGTGAATCTAGTATTACTATGTGATAAATGGAAGTCAAGTAGGAGGGAGAAATAATAGATTTTCTTAGCTAGAGTTTCTATAATTCAATACATATAGATGACTAAATAAACTAATAAGTATAAATATATTTCAGCTTAAAAAGTTACATGAAGCAAGAGTCAAATCTGACAAGTAGAGTTACCAGATAACAAATAAATAACAAATAACAAATAAAAATACAAAGCATTCAGTTAAATTTGAAGTTCAGATAAACACCAATCTAATTTTTTGGGATACCTGTATGCTGTTGTTTACCTGAAATTTAACTTTAATTCAAGCTTCCTGTATTTTATCTGTCAGACTTAGTCTTGAGGTGTATTTCTCCTGCCCTGGCTCATTCTGAAGACCAATGCTGGTTTACTAATGGAGAAGTTAGTGGGCACACTGCCACTTTGTGGCAGCCAAGAGCAACGACATTATTGCTGTTGAGAGAGGAAGTGCTGGGCCAATGATGGGACATTGACTTTCATTGTGCAGAACATATCAGGTACCAAGATAAGCTAAAGAGTGCTTTTAAGAAAGAAGTATGGAAATCGCCATGCTTCCCTTGAATAATGTTAGTTTTGGTTGGCATGATAGCAAGACTTATTTACCTTATTAAGAAGTGATATTCCAACTCTTCTAGACGAGGTTCAGAAGATATGGGAAGATGGCTTTGCTAGTGACTATTGCCAAAAACAACATGTAAACTGTTATCATATGACCATAGTGATAATAAAGAATTGCTTCCATGAACATGATGCTTTGAAGTGCCAATCTGATTTGGCTTTTATGTAGCAATATCAAACCACTATTTAGTTTTACAATACCTTGAAAGAAGTCAGTTTTATCAGTAAAGAGAGAAAAGGAGAAATTAATTTCCTGGAGCTTATGTATCAGGTTCATAATAGAAATGGAGATAAGAGTGATGAATTTTCTTATGTCTGACCCTTAAAGCCTTCCATTAACCCAGAATCACTATTGTTTTCAAAAATGTCTCTTTTAAGCACCTTAAAATGTTATTTCAGAAATACTAGCCATCCATATGAAGGTGATAATCTTGTGATAATTTAAGGAATCCTTGTAGAAAAATCCCAAGTGAAACTTCTCAGCCAACTTCAGAATCTCCAACACAAACAGAGCTTTCAAAAATTCATTTGCTCTTGTCCTTTTAATCTTCTGACAAACTGACTTGCATAATTATATTTCATGTTCTTTGGAAAGAATGAGAATTTTTGAGGGATAGTGGTTTTTTAATTTGCACAAGAATATATTGAAAGTTAGTTGATACTAAGCTACCAAATCCTCATTTCCTAACACTATGAAAAGGTTCAATGAAGCCTGAATTTCACGTGCCTACACTTAAATATTCAAACCTCAACAATAAGCAAAGGCAGAAAGTAGAGGTTCAAATATATTCCAAAACATTACTTTTATTCATATTAGAAACTGTGTTGAGATACAGTCTATGTTAAAATATTCAAAGTTGTTTTTACCCTGAAAAATATGAAGAGATTAGGCCATGAGGTCATTAAACTTCTAAAAAAAGAAATGATACAGATGAACTTGCGAAACAGAAAGCGACTCGCAAACTTAGAGAATGAACTTATGGTTGCTGAGAGGGTGGGATAGTTAGGGAGTTTGGGATGGACATGTACACACTGCTGTATTTAAAATGAATGACCAACAAGGACCTACTGTATAGCACAGGGAACTCTGCTCAATGTTAAGTGGCGGCCTAAATGGGAGGGGAGTTTGCAGGGAGAATGTACACATGTACATGTAAGGCTGAGTCCCTTCACTGTTCACCTGAAACTATTAAAATACTGTAAATCGGCTCTAGCCCAATAGAAAATAAAACATTTAAATTAAAAAAAAAGATTAAAAAAATCATGATTTTGCTAATCAAGCAGAAGAAAGCACTGGTAGATTTACCAGAATCACAGTTGGTTATATTATTTATTAAGAGTGTCAGTTTAATCTTAATGCAAGATTGCCCAATAAATCAAAATTTCAATAATTTGTCTACAGAGAGTAGACAAAAATATTCATCTGTCACATTATTTAGTTTGGCAACCTGTCAAACATGCCGTGTAATACTGTGATAGAAGAAGGGCAAGGTCACTCTGGCCTCAACGACTAACTGGCTGAGCTGTTGACCTTATGTAACAACAATGAACTGAGTGTTCCAGAAAAGAAGTGCCTAGCATTGAGAAGAGAGATAATGTGAGATTGGGTGGGAAATGATTGTGGAAGAATCTACTCCAACAACCTCATGTTTCTTTGGTATATTTTTGTGATTTACAGTATATGAAAAGCTGACTTAAGTGACTGCAGACAAAATCTGCACTAAGCCAGAATGCTTGATTAACATAGAGGTGCGTATCACAAAATCAGTTGATCACATGGTGGTGGGTTTGGAAAGTATTTCTAATTTAGAAGTAGCTGAGCATCATCTCTGAGCTTCCCTGGTGGCTCAGTGGTAAAGAATCTTTCCAACCCAGGGATCTCCTGCCAATGTAGGAGATGTAGGTTTGATTCCTAGGTTGGGAAGATACCCTGGAGAAAGAAATGGTAACCCTCTCCAGTATTCTTGCCTGGGAAATCTCATGGACAGAGGATACTGGCGGGCTACAGTCCGTGGGGTTGCAAAGAGATGGACACAACTCTGTTCCTGAGCGTGTACCACCATCATCTCTGGGCTTCTTTTGCTACCTTTCTTCATAAGAACATACTAGTTGCTGGGGCTTAGGTTTTCCTTGTGTTTTTATATATAAATACAAATATGCTTTCATTTTCCTGTTGTTTATTTTGTCTACTTTTTCTTTTTTTTTTTGCCATGTTCCCTCCACCTCTTTGGTGTGTCTGAAAAATATCCTGTCCCATTCTAACCACTTCTTTCCATTCTTAATGAGAATGAAGTAATAAAAATAATTTGTACACAAAAAGCTTATCATGGAACTCATACAACAAGCCACAGTAATTATCCTCTCTTTGACAATTAAGGAAATCTTGTAGTATATGAACAATTTTAATAATCAGCAGATACCCAAGTCACTTAAAACTAAACCTTTTTTTCTAAGGATACAGTCCTAAGAAGAAGAGTGCATATTCAAGTGAAACGATTGAAATTCAATTTAAATAAGATGGAATTCAGTAGACGAAATTAGAGTTAAGATCATTCACTTAAAATATGTATATTTTCTGGGTTTAAAAGAAACAGTTAAACTACAAGTTCTGAAACTCAACAATTAGTGTATTATTTCAGTTACTGGTTCAGTTTTATAGCATGTGAACGATTATTTCCTTCACAAAAGCTAGCACTTGAGAACAATACCATCATCTGAAAACCTGCCTTTCTTGATCAACTAATATGACTTACTAGTCACTAATATGAACAGTCTGTGGAAAGTTAATTTCAGAACTGCAAATGATTAGAAAACCATGGTGAAGAGATTCATAGCTTCATGCCCTGAAATGCTGGCAATGTTCCTGGACATATGCAAGGCCTTCAGAATTATTAATAATGTTTAAAAAGTGGTCTGGAACAAAAAATTCAAATTCAAGAAATATGAAGCAGACCTTTCTTCTGTTCATCTTGCTTTTCATATTGTTTTATCTGCTTCCAGTTTTTATAGCTTCCATTTTATAAAATATGTTTTTGAGCATTGCAGTCTTTCTCACCTGTTCATGTATGCTTCAAGCCAAAATTTTAAGTTCAATTCTGGCACCAAAGCCATCTTTTAATGTTCTCCCTGTCTCCATTTTCCAATTCAGATATGAGAAAGGTGAGAAAGTGACAACTGGGGAAACGCACTGCAGAAAAATTTCCACTTATTCTTTGTGATGTAACTCAAATATTACCTTCTATGTAAAGCCTCTCTGGACTTCCCCACCCTTTCAGAGTACTAGCAGGGTCCTCCTCCGAGTCCTCGTAACCATCCACGGTGTTATTCAGGGGGCTCTGCTCTTATCTGCAACCATAATGTCTAGAACATTGGTTATGATACAGTAGAACTGCCAATCAATGTTTATGGAATAAGTGGAAAGATGAATGAATAAAACGATCTTCTAACTAGTTGGAATCTCTCTGTATAGTAACTGAAAGTGGCAACATAAATTAGTGTTCGACCAAATACTGAGTGGTTTGATAAAATATCCAAGGGAATTAGAAAGATTAAAAACAAAAAAATGAATAACTTGTGAATCTGGTAAATATCATTTCCAAGTTAATAGGCAGGCAAACCTTAGACTTAAAAGAAACTGTGTTCTGTAGTCTTTGCTATTTCAGTGGTTTTCTGTTACTTGGAGAAGTTCATGGTTATTGATTTATTCATCTGTACTCTTGGTTGCAAGTAACAGAAGCTATCTTAAACAAACAAGTTTAAAGGATGGATTTACTGGCTCCCAGGGTAGTGACTGCAGCCATAAAATTAAGATGCTTGCTTCTTGCAAGAAAAGCTATGACAAACCTAGACAGTGTATTAAAAAGCAGACATCACTTGGCCAACAAAGACTCATCTAGTCAAAGCTGTGTTTTTTCCAGTAGTCATGTATGGAAGTGAGAGTTGGACCATAGAGAAGGCTGAGGGCCAAAGAATTGATGCTTTTGAACTGTGGTGCTAGTGAAGACTCTTGAGGGTCCACTGGACAGCAAGGAGATCAAATCAGTCAATCCTAAAGGAAATCAATCTTGAATATTCACTGACAGGACTGATGCTAAAGCTCCAATACATTGGCCACTTGATGCGAAGAGCCGACTCATTGGAAAAGACCCTGATGCTGGGAAAGATTGAGGGCAGGAGGAGAAGGGGACAACAGAGGATGAGATGGTTGGATGGTATCACTGACTCAATGGACCTGAGTTTGAGCAAACGCCAGGAGATAGTGAAAGACAGGGAAGGCGGGCATGCTGGAGTCCATGAGATTGTAAAGAGTCAGACACGACTTAGTGACTAAACAACAAGCAACAACAGAAAAAAGGGTGGTGGAAGAGCTGGCCTTGGGCCTCAAACTAAGTCAGACTCCTGTCTTTCTCCAGTTTTCTCTTTGGCTTCATACTGTCTTTCTACAGATAGATTTTTCTCCCTTTTTTTTTTTCCATATATAATGAATTGATAGGACCACACTGCAGCACTCTAGCTTCACATCCCCAAATTTCCATCCCCAGAGATGAAAGTGTTTTTTCTCACAGGCTTCACATATAAAATCCCAGTAAGCATTTGTATAGTCTAACTTGGGTTCTGTTTCTCTTTCTGAACCAATCCCTGAGTCCATAATAATGGTTTTTCTATTCTAGGTGACATGTCCACTTTGAAATTAAGGACAAGATCTGCTGAAAGGAAAACAAGGAGCACATTTTAAGCAAAAACAATAGTGTATACCTTTATTTTCTCATAAAGAACCTCTCAGTAACTCCAAGCAAAACTGAGAAGTATTTGATTCATTTTACATCAAGATAGCTATAGCTAATCAGATCAACATACCAGTAGAAACCATCCATGGGGGTAGAAATGGTCCTAAATGGAGACTGGTAAAGAAAAAGCCCATAGCATAGGGGCAAAGAGAAAAGCAAAAACTTAAGTCACAGGGAGATTGGAAGTAGGGGTTCCTTTCAGCCAAGAGTTCTAGTTCATAGAGAATCATGACCACTGCTAGGATGATGCTTATGCAACCTCAGATGCTAAGGCTATATTATAAGGAATAAGAACTGTCCTAAATATTGCTGATTAAAGGTCATCACATAATTGATTTCTTCACTTATATTCTGAACTTAGCCTATTTTGAGACCTATGAAAGACTGTGATATACATAGAGGAAAAAAGTAAGTCATCAGCAAAAATGTTCTTAATACTTTTCTAAACTAATTACAGTCACATAGACAATAAGCTTTATGACCAAGCTTTGAGGCTAGATATAGATAAATACAGTGTGTCAGTATTTTGCACTAAATTTTAATAAATTCCTACATCTAGAAACTTTCCCCCACTTGATGTTCTTTGACAGTGACCCAGTTTGCTTTTAGACTCCAAGCAAGAGTGGGGTGCAATTTTGCTGAGCTTGCTGGATGGAGTGTATTAAGATTTTTCTACTTATTTTTTACCATCTCATGGAATAGTTTATTCACATTTATGAAGCCAACTTTACTGTAACTATTGTACTTTGAAATCTTTTACTAAATCTTCTTACTTAACAGATTTCCTTAATATTCCATTAGTCAGAACAATAAGATCAGAGCATAATTACATTCATTCTGAATTCTTTGCACACAAGTCTTGACTGGCATATGAATAAGCATTTAAAACTGCTCATTTTCTATGAGAAAATAATGGTTGTTTTAAGACAAGCGAGAGACCAATGTAGTTCTTCCTATATGACATTGAGAAATCCACTTGGACATACAATCTATCTAGATTTTCAATATCTAAGCATCAGAATGATGAATCTCTTGCAATATTTTATTAAATTTTGTTTGAAAACAATAAAAGCAGCAAGTATACACCAGGATTAAACTAAATCTGTCATCTCAAGTATGTATTTTCATAGGATCTTGAGAAGATAATGCCTTAACTTATACTAAGTTCTCTAATAATATAAATTCAAGGCTCTTTTAAATGACATTTTATGTAAAAAAATAAAAAAAGCAATGAATGACCTTTAGGTGAGTGGTCATTCCACAACTCTGAAATCCATAGGGTTGAATTTATTTCTGTGGTCAAGGCTTGTTCATTCATTACTTCATCCAGCAAATATTTCTTATACAGTTATTAATTCCACAGAGCACATTATTTAAACACCCAATGGCAAGTCAATCTGGAGTCTATAATTTTTTTCTAGGACTTCAAAGCCATTGATTCAGTCATAATATTGATATATGAAGAAGGAACTTTTCTTTTGTAGGCATGGATAAGGACAAGATATGACTGCTTAGCCATTTTCACCCATTTGGATAACTAGGATGGCTTTAATTTAGTTCACTTTTCGTTCTGGAAGGAAAACGGAATATACTTTCCTTGTATAATAATTGACTTTATACAAAACAGTTTCATATCAACTTGTTCATCGCAATCTCATGACAAACACATGAAATAAACAGAGAAAGTGTTGCAGATCTTGTTTTGTTGATAAGCTCATAGAGATTAAAGGACTAGTAAAGTTTCATGAAGCAAATAGGTGGGAACATGTGACCTGCATGAAAACTGTTTAAATCCAAGGCCATTCACCCTATAAACCTGTTATGTGACATCAATCACAGAAAACTGTCAGGTCCAATATCACCCTTTAGTTCATCAACTCCAAGGACTCAGCTCAATCGGAGCACTTAAATGAGTATTTCCTTATTAACCCAAATTCCAAGGTTCAAAACAGCACTACTTAAAGGAAGGACTTTGATGAATTCTGCTGAAACTCTTGAAGACTAGTATCTTTGGGTCATTTTATTTTCTTGTTTATTGGATTTAAACATCTACAGATAATCCTAGCAAAATAAAGTGCTTTGTCTTGAATTCTTTGCTGTGTCACTGATTAACTCTAAAGACAGATTTACCTCTGAGGTTAAAACAAACCCTTGAGATTTGGGGGTTCATTGCATCTACTTTCTCTAAAATTCTAGTGGTTCGTGTTAGTGATATTTCTTTGAGTTGACCGAAGTTACTTGATATGGAAAATAAACTACACTAATCAGATTCAGTAAGGATTCCACTATTTTCCTCTTTGGGCAACCTGGAAATTATGTCAGTTAGCTTCCTTTAGGAATGAGTATTGAACGAGTATTCTTCATGGCAGAAGAACTAAGAAACTAAAACAAAGCAAAAGAAAATGAGAAAGAGGTAGCAAATTAATAAACAACAAAACCACTAGTCAGTCTGAAGTTTCTTTCCATTAAATTCACTCTATATGCAGACTTGTATTTTAGTTTTCCACGCTGGTAAATATTAACTTTGAATGTGTCCCGTTTTCTTCATGAATTTATTATAGAGTAATCCCATGCAAAGCTAAGTGTGAAGCTAATCCCATGCAGCAGGATTTCAGGACTGGTGTCGTTCAGTTTCCTTTTAGTGGCACTCATTTTCTGCCACAAAGCCATTTTGGGGACTGAGAGATATTAACAGGTCACTTAGTAAAGCATATATAATTGCCATGCTTAATAGAAGTTTGGTGACTGTGAGAGGCTAGAGCAGCAATCAACCTCCTGGTAATTAGCTCCTTAACATGTAAAAGAAATATTGAGTATTTTCCCCTTACCTCACATATGAAATCTAATCTAACTCTAAATACTTTAGTGTGCTTTATAAAGATCTTTTCTTCAACAAATCTTATCCTCCACTGCACTTGACATAAATTGAAGTCATTTTCAAATATTTACTATATCTCAAATAAACCCCTTGCCACATCATCTATGTCTAAAAGGCTATGGTTTGATCATTTTCTCTTTTCTGAGCAGTTTATAAAACATATTATATATCTGAACCACCATAAAATACCGTTCTTGCAACTTTGCCAACTTCAGAATGCTCCTTTGAATAGTTTATCATTGGTATTCTCCATTTCCTTTCTTGATCCAATTTGAGAATCAGCCAAGCAAATACTAGCTAAATTTATTTGCATTTATTAATGTATCTCAGCCTGAACATTTCTCACTGAAGGGAAACCACAGGGCCAGAAAGAATAAAATTCAGTTCTTGGCTGAGGCTTCAGTAGCATGGGGTAATATTAGATGAATAATAGAGACTGAGAGAATGTAAACTCTAGTTTATTTAGTTCAGCTGATTTTCTTCCTATTAAGGTACATTCTGTTAGATAGTTTTCCTCCCACTTACTAAATAACTGGGCTCTGACATCATAAAGAAAACTGCAGTTCACATCACTAAAGCTAATGTCACCTAAAGGTAGCTTACTATTTTAAATAATATGGAAACTACATTGAGAAGACAGATAAGTAAAACAATCCGCTTTATTTTTAACTGCTCTTGATGTGTTCCAGACTGAATATTCAGACAAAGAAATAATGGAAAAGTTATTATTTTGTTCTTTAAATTACACCTCCAACACCCCAAACTTCTATTCCTCCATCCTTGCTCTTTGGCCTTTTTGGACAAACTTGAAGAATCCAACCCTTCTTTTCTTGCCAGGAGTATAGTTCTGGGCTTAGTTTCAGAAGGTCTCTTTTTGGAGGAGTCCTTTCAGGTATAACTGACATCATTTCTCTTGTTGGGAGAAGTTGGAGTTTTCTTCTTGGTGTTCTATCAGCTTAAGGCTAGACTCAAATCCTGAGATGTTCTATCATTTGTCTTTGGCTCTCCATTCATAAAGGTTCCACAGTAGGACCATATTTTTGTCACAGACCACCAGTGGAAAACCAAGATTGTACTTACAACTCATGCTTTTCAGCTTATTATTTCAGACAACACTGATCCTGTACCAAGATCTCAGGCAGGATTTTCTAATAACTCCAGTGTTCAACACAAAATATATTTATTTTGTTCTTTCAATGAATCTTCCTACAAGGGGGTTTTTAAAAGCACTAGTTCGCAACACTCATTATCACTGCCTGTCTGTTTAGAGAGCTTCCATTAGTCATTTTTTAAGGCTAGCAAAGAATTTCTTCCTTTTCCTTCTGAGAATATCATGACTTTTCCCCTTATTCCTGAAGGAAGTTTTCTCTAGATACAAGCTTCTCAGCTGACAATGTTTTTCTTTTTTCTCCCAGTTCTTGAAAAATGTGTTCTCTTTTGGCTTCCGTGGTTTCAGATGAGAAATCTGCTATGCTTAAATGGTCATTCCCCTCTAGGTAATGGGTTATTTCTCTCTGGCTGCTTTCAAGATTTTTTTTTCTTTGTCTTTAGTTTTCACAAACTTAATTATAATGTGTCTTGGCAAGGATTTCTTGCGGTTTATCCTGTTGGAGGTTTGCTCAGCTTCTTGACTGTATAGGTTTATGTCTTCTACCAAATTTGGAGTTTTGGCTCTTTATTTCTTTGAACATTGTTTCCATCTCATTACTTCTTTCTTTCTGTGATTCTGATAGTATGGGTATTATATATATATATTTCTTGACACACAGGTTCTTGATACTCTCTTCATTTTTTCAGTCTACTTTCTGTCATTTAGATTGGGTAAATTCTGTAGATCTGTCTTCAAGTTCACCAATTCTATCCTCTGTCATCTCCATTCTATAAATAAGCCCACCCAGCAAGTTTTTTAATTATCCGTTATTATATTTTTTACTTCTATAATTACTATTTGGCTGTTTTGCATTCCAGCTTTATTGAGTTATAATTGACAAATAAAATTGTAAGATATTTAAAGTGTACAGCATGATGATTTGACATATGTATACATTGTGAAAGGATTCCCCACATAACACATCATCACCTTATGCTTATCATCTTTTTAACTTTTTTCTTAAAGAGAACATTTCAGTTCTCCTCTCAGCAATTTGCAATTATACAATATAGTGTTATAAGCTGAAGTCATCCATTCTTTTTGTATAACTGTTACTTCTCTGTTTAGATTTTTCTCTTTTTTAATTGTGTGAAGAGAATTCATAATTGCTTAGTGAACTAGTTTATGATGGCTCCTTTGACTCCTTGTCTCTTAATTCCAACATCTGATTTATCTGTGTATTGCTGTTTGTTGAATGTCTTTTCTCCTTCAAGTGGGACTTTTCCTTTGATTTTTTAATTTGTTCATTGAACATTTTAGATATTATATTACGAGTCTCTGTATTCTATTTCATTTAATTTGTTTTTAGGCAGATTCCTGATTGATGCATAGTGTGAAAGTCAGGTAGGTGTTACTGTTTAGCTTCATCAGTTTGTTGCTACAGAGTTGGGTTAGAAGTTCAGCTCTCCACTAAACATTGATGACACCGGAGAGTGGAGAAGTGGAGTGTCAACTTCCTTGGTCTCTTCAGTGAAAAGAGAAAATAGTGATTCACACTGATAAGAAGTTTTAATCATTCTCAGACCTTAAGTGAGCATATTTAGAGTTTAGCAGGCCAGTGATTGACATTTAAGTGAATAATGATTTACTTTTATTGCTTAAAACCACTGATCTTTTTGGTGGTTGTTTGCTAAGGTGGCATAACCTATCTGGTTATCATTACCAGCTTTAACCAATCACTATATGCTAGGCACTGCACTAAATGCTTACATGAATTACATCATATAGTATAATCACTTATACATTTGGGTTTACTCTCTCCTTTTACGTATGAAGAAAATGAGACTTAGAGAAGTTAAGTAAATTGCCTAGCGTCACAGAGCAATGCTGTGGCAGAAATGGGAAAGATGTTTTCACCCCAGAATGATATAGTGAGTTGGGAAACATTATCACAAGTAATTTAAGATAGTTCATTTGAATACTCAGCATTGGAATAAGAAATAAATTTCATCCAGTCATTAAGCTAATTCTCAAAGAGCGATCCTTGTCAACTATTGGGATGCTGAAGATGTAATGGGGAATATCAGGGTGCAGGACATGTGAGTCATTGGTTTCTAGTGAAAAACAATTCCCCTTTGAGTTTCTCCTGTGTGACCTTGGACAGCTTATTTAATCTCTCCTATTCTCTCTTTCCTCATCTACAACATGGAATTCAAAATACCTACCTCAGTGGACTGCTCAGAAAAGTAAAGTGATTACATGCACAAGAGATAAGTTTGTTCTTCCTTTCCTCAAGTGAGGGATTCTCTCTCTTTCTGTCTACCCCCTTTCATCTTCCCTTCAACACAATAATGCTTTAAAAACATTCCATGACCCAATCCATTCAATAATTCACAGTTTTCCAAGTTCCTTCAAATTAATAAGAAAGGATTTCAAAGGGTGGAAAAGAACAACTTTCATTAAAGGTTTCTCTTGTGGATTTTCATGCTTAAAAGATTACAGGATAAGAAATGCTGTGCTTTGTGATATATGAAGTAAAAGTGCAGGTTTTAAGATTCCAGTCATATAATTTCCTAAATTGTCTGGCTTGAAAATCTGGCCCATTTGGTTTGCCGGTGCCACGCACACATGAGTGGTTCTCCATTCTCTGGGAGGGTGGTCTTTTCTAGGAATCTCCAGTTGCAAACTATTATAGGAAAAGCTATTCTATGGCCAGTCCTCTGGTTCCCTATTTCCAGTCGAGCATGTTTTAATCAATAAGTTGCTGCCTCTTGCTTGTCTCTTGATGTATCTGCTATTCTCCATTGAACAATGAAATATCCAGGCATTTTCTACTTTCCTGACTTCAGCTCAAGCTTGTTTGGCAAGGTATGACCATCACTCAGCCTGCCCTTTATGGCTTAATGGGGAAAAGCCATCACATGCCAATGTGGATTTCCTTACTGCTATGTTATGCTCTCTGACACCAATGGGTGCTTTCTTCCTAAATAAGATGGAAAGTTTCTGATATTGCCAGACAATTACTTGATAGTACTTGGCTTTTTGTTTATTCACTTACCAAGAGTCCCACTGGAGGCTCCCCAATAGGAGCAGTGTTAGCCAGACTAAAAGAACCCTTGGAATTTCAATAACATGGGCTGCTTACTTTTCCCCTTTGGTGTTTATTTTCAGTCTATAGTTTGATTGGATTAAATTTCCTTTATTTAGACTTCAGCAGGAACAACTGACATAAAGGAAGGTAGTAGAGTTGAAGCTTAATTTGAAGAGACAGTTGAGTAAATCACTGACACAATGAGTAAATCACATACACAGGCTTATTCACCCTGTGAGCCAAATGACCTCAGTGAGACTTCTTTTTACTTCCAAAAGTAGGACAATATGGGTTCACAGGTCCACTGGTACTTTGGGATTCAGAGGGAACACAGCTCTCTGATTTTCTATTTGGCATATGTGCTGCAGCTTCATTGTAAAGTTAAAGCTTGGCGATGTGTCCGACATCAGACGGAAATTCGTGCTTTTAGTCAACTCAACACATTTGAGGTCCTGTTAAAAGTACCCTGAGTGTATGGCTTCGAACTTTTTATTCAAGAACAAGAAGAAACTCAAACTGATGTTGTGTGCTAATATAGCTGTTTTCAAGACTCACTGGTTCCATGACTGGAGCTTGTGCAGTAGTCTTCCAAATGAAGGATCCTTTTTATATCACAAGGGAAAGCAAGTGAATGGGATAGAGTTTTTCATATTTTCTAAGATATGGTTCGTTATGCCACTAGGATAATATCTTGCAATTGTCTGCTTCTTTCTATTTCTAACGTAATTGCTTTTATGTAATTTCTCACTGTCGCTCAGTATTTAATCACCATTCTTCACCTGGACTATTACATTGTTGTTGTTTAGTCACTAAGTCGTGTCCAACTCTTTGCGACACCATGGACTGTAGCTTGCAAGGCTTCTCTGACCATGGGATTCTCCAGGCAAGAAACCGGGAATGCATAACCATTCCCTTCTCCAGGGGATCTTTCCAACTCAGGGATCGAACCTGTGACTCCTCCATTAGCCGATAAATTCTTTACCGCTGAGCTGTCAAGGAAGCAAATTGTTATAGCAATTTTTAAAAAGCTTCCTCACTCCAGGGTCTACAAAATACCACAGTTAGTTTAGTAATAACTACTCAAATGTCATCTATTCATGTATTGAAACACTGATGACTTCACACTGGCATCCCAAGAATAGCCATCCCACATAGCCCAGAATTCAGCCTTGCTACATTTTGATCCTTACCTTCCTACCTTCCTACTGAATCTACCTACCTTACCTTCCTATTGAATCTACCATAGCTCTCCTTCGGCAAGCCTACCAGCATTTCCACACACACCCACAGTTTTCTGCTCCAAGTTTTTGCTCTCTATGCTGTCTTCCCAAGACTAATGTTCCTCTGTGTTTTATGCTTAGAGTTTGTACATTTGTTATCATCCACTCAATAGCAAGAAAACAGCAGGGTAAGGTAAGAAAGCTTTCTTAAATCAACAATGCAAAGAAACAGAGGAAAACAATGGAATGGGAAAGATGAGATCTTTTCAAGAAAATTGGAGATATCAAGGGAATATTTCATGCAAGGATGGGCACTATAAAGGACAGAAACAGCAAAGATCTAACAGAAGCAAAAGAGATTACAGATGTCAAGAATACAAAGAAAAACTATATGATAAATGTCTTAATGACCCAGATTACCATGATGGAATAGTCACTCAGCTAGAGCCAGACATCCTGGAGTATGATGTCAAGTGGGCCTTGGGAAGCATTACCATGAACAAAGCTAGTGGAAGTGATGAATTTCCAGCTGAGCTATTTCAAATCTTAAGAGATAATGCTGTTAAAGTGCTTCACTCAATTTGCGAGCAAAATTGGAAAACTCAGCAGTGACTACAGGACTGGAAAATGTCAATTTTTATTTCAATCCCAAAGAAAGGCAATCCCAAGGAAAGTCAGTGCCAAAGAATGTTCAAATTACTATACAATTGCACTCATTTCACATGCTACCAAGGTAATGATCAAAGTCCTTCAAGCTAGGCTTCAAGAGTATGTGAACTGAGAAATTTGAAACATACAAACTGGATTTAGAAAAGGCAGAGAAACCAGGGATCAAATTGTCAACTTGCATTGGATCATAGAGAAAGCTAGGGAAGTCCAGAAAAAACGTCTGTTTATATTTCATTGACTACGCTAAAGTCCTTGACTATGTGGATCACAACAAACTGTAGAAAATTCTTGAAGAGATGGGAGTACCAGACCACCTTACCTGTCTCCTGAGAAACTTGTATGCAAGTCAAGAAGCAGCAACAGTTAGAACTGGACATGGAACATTTTAACAATGGACTGGTTAAAAATTGGGAAAGGAGTATGATAAGGCTTTATATTGTCACCCTCCTAATTTAACTTCTATGGAGAGTACATCATGCAAAATGCCAGGTTGGATGAATCACAAGCTGGAATCAAAATTCCCAGAGGAAATATCAACAACCTCAGATATGCAGATAATATGACTCTAATGGCAGAAAGTGAAGAGGAACTAAAGAGCCTCTTGATGAAGGTGAAAGAGGAGAGTGAAAAAGCTGGCTGAAACTCAACACTAAAAAATTTAGATCATGGTATTTAGTCCCATCACTTCATGGCAAATAGAAGGGTAAAAAGTGGAAGCAGTGACAGGTTATATTTTCTCAGGCTCCAAAATCACCGTGGACAGTGACTGAAGCCATGAAATTAAGATGCTTGTTCCTTGGAAGGAAAGCTATGACAAACCTAGACAGCCTATTAAAAGGAGAGATATTACTTTGCCGACAAAGGTCCATATAGTAAAAGCTATGATTTTTCCAGTAGTCATGTATGGATGTGAGAGCTGGACCATAAAGAAGGCTGAGCACCAAAGAATTGATGCTTTTGAACTGTGGTGCTATAGAAGACTCTTGAGAATCCCTTGGACTGCACAGAGATCAAACCAGTCAGTTAATCCTGGAGGAAATCAATCCTGAATATTCATTGGAAGGACTGATGGTGAAACTGAAGCTCCAATACTTCAGCCATCTGATGTGAAGAGCTGACTCATTGGAAAAGACCCGGATGCTGGGAAAGATTGAAGGCAAAAGGAGAAAAGGGTGACAGGATGAGATGGTTAGATAACATCATTGACTCAATGGGTATGAATCTGATTAGATTCTCTTTGATATAGTGGAGGACAGAGGAGCCTGTTGTGCTACAGTCCATGGGGTCACAAAGAGTCAGACGTGATTAGTGACTGACAATAACAAAAGCAACTCAAATAATGCTTTCTATGTGAAATGTGTTTTTTTAAGTTTGCAAAGAACTCTCCCCTCTTGTAACATTTATTTCTCAATATTAGTAAGAATTTCTTTTACAGACCTCTGAGATATATTTTATTGGAACTATTTTTTGTGGGGTTTTATTTATAAATTTAAGAAGGAGTTATGAAATATAAATGTCGGTTTTAAAAAATGTTTAGATGGATTCCATTATGGAATATCTTTATATAGTTTAAAACATCTACTCTCTCAAGTTACCTCCCTACAGAGTGAAGTCGAGTTACCTTCTCTTCCCAACTGTATAATTCTATGTTAAAATAGCCTTTTCCTGATAACTCACATGTATAAGTGAGCAAAAATCTTTCATAAATATAACAGTACTCATGCCATTTTTTCTAGCTATTTATGCCTTCAACTACGTACCCTCATTATTTATACAAATGTCTTATACTCCTTTATCAGCCTCTTAGCTTCTTGATGGACGAATGTGTACCTAATTTATCCAGGGTTTCCTGAAATACTAGATACATAATGTCATATACATTATGAGTAAAATAATCAATCAATTTTAGATGTCATGGGTGTCCCCTCTAATGTTCCTAGATCCACAACTTAAAGTTTATGTAAAAATAGCTTTAAAAAGTAAGTAGAGATCTGCAAAACAAAAATATTTAGGGAGATAAAAGGTGTTTCAGGTTGGTAAATAATTTAGAAAATGTATTTAGCTTCCAAAATTTCAAGGATAAGTAGGGAACACACTTCAACTTTCCTCATAAAAGCAGATATCCAGAAAAAAATCAAACTGAATAAGTAAGATTCTATTTTTAGAAATCTCATTTTCAGAAAGTTCAGCCATATGTTTTTAAGTCACTTATCTGGGTCATCAGCTATGGTTTCACTTAATGGGTAAGATGTCAGTATACACATACTAAGTATTGGAATTAGCATTAATGTTAGTATTAATTAGTACTAAAAGTTAGTATTTATATTTTGATACTTCTTAGAGTAGGTTATCTGAGTTAGTTAATTTGAGTTAGTTAATTTCTGCTCCTCCATATACAGAAAGGTTTTACACCTGGTTTTGGCCAGTCTACAGTTGTTATTGGGCTTAATGAGAAATACTGCAAGACCAAATCTTGGCTGTCAAAGAATGTGAGGGGCAGAAGTGAACTGTTTTTTAACATATTTCAGCAATTATTTTTCATTTCTTCCCCCTACTTTCACCAACAGAATTGTCTGCAGAGTAAAAAGAGAGGTTATGTAATTTTTTACACCTTTGTCCAACATCCTGAATATCTCCAACTAGAGGTGGCATAAGATCTTATATAGGCTAGAAAGAACTATCTGTATGCAAGGAAAAAACAATTAAGCTTATTTGTGACTCCCCTGATCTAATCACCTATGTTTCTAGGTTTTTAGAAAAATATACTACCTACCATGAATTTCAGACAATAGATCATGTTAGTCACTTTCTCAGTAGAATAGATTGAAGCCCAAAGTTGTTTGTAAAATCATCAAGATTGTTTGTTTAAAAAAAAAAAAAAAAGCAGAGGCTAAACTCCTACAGTGCTTGACAAAAACTGGTAGCTCAGTCTTCTAGGGGCAGATTAAAATTCAAGACTGCCATTGCTTTCATTTTATTCCTCACTCCACTGTGTGGTTTGAGGAGAATGAATGAGAATGAAAGAGGAAGGAGTCAGAAAATTATTATTTTTAACTGAAAAGCATGAAATGAATAGCATGAGGCATAAATCATGGATCTCATATTTCATAGTTTAATCAAGAAGCAAAAGGGAGCATCTACAGGAAGCCACCAAGAGTTGCTCTGAGAGTCGCTCTTGATGGGTGAAAAGAAAGACACTCTCAGGGCCATTTGGAATACTCTGGGACAGTGTTGGCTTTTGATTTGTACTCAAAGTTATTTAATTATGCTAGTTGCAGTGAAAACAAAATTGTCCAAAATTTATGTGGATCCCCATCAAAGTTTTGGATGATGTATTGTGTTCTTTTCTTTGAATAGTATGTGGTCAAAATTTTGAATGGCTGAGATATCGCTGGTAGCCAAGAGTGTAGGGATGTGGCAGAGCTGCTTCATCAATTCCCACTGACATATGTCTAGGCTCTTTTGACCCATCTGGGTAGATGTACAATAGTTAGAGCAGATGTCACTGCTAGGAGGGTGGGTCCTTATAGCCATTCTAAGAGTTACTACCAGTCCCATCACTTCATGACAAATTGAAAAGGAAAAAGTGGAAACAGTGACAGATTTTATTTTCTTGGGCTGCAAAGTCACTGTGGATAGTGACTGCAGTCATGAAATTAAAAGACACTAGCTCCTTGGAAGAAAAGCTAGGACAAACCTGGACAGTGTCTTAAAAAGCAGAGACATCACTTTGTTGACAAAGATCCGTCTGGTCAAATCTATGGTTTTTTGATTATGGATGTGGAATTTGGACCATAAAGAAGGCTGGGGGCCAAAGAATGCATGCTTTTGGATTGTGGTGCTAGAGATGACTCTTGAGAGTCCCTTGGACAGCAAGGATATCAAACCAATCAATCCTAAAAGAAATCAACCCTGAATATTGAAAGGACTGATGCTGAAGTTCCAATACTTTGGCCACCTGATGTGAAGAACTGACTCATTGGAAAAGACCCTGATACAGGTTAAGATTGAAGGCAGGAGGAGAAGGGGACAACAGAGGATGAGATGGTTGGCCAGCATCACTGACTCAAAGGACAAGAGTTTGAGCAAGCTCTGGGAGATATTCAAGGACAAAGAAGCCTGGCATTCTGCAGTTCATGGGATTACAAAGAGTGGGACATGACTTAGTGACTGAACAAGACAGAGTTATGACTCTAAGATTTACCACTTGAGAGAGCCAAGCTTCTCATTTGGTGGGATTGGTGGTCCAGAAGGAGGACTGCTCGTGTGCTTCCTTTTCCCTTGGTTACTGGCTCCTGGTTCTCTGGTAGACTGAAAAGTCCAAGGACTCATTACAATTAGGGTTGCAAAACTTTGGTTTTTTTGCTTTCTGATAACAGGCCAAGATCTGCACTTTGAAAGAAGTCTGAGGTGGAGAAAGAATCGAGGCGAACGTGGATGAGGATGTTTATGATAAAACACTCTCTCTTTCTTCCTAAATGGTTTACCGCAAAAGATCTGAAAAAGCAGCTGTGGGGCCTTGTTAAGTACACAGCTGGGACAGACCCAAGAGCCTTTTATTTTCCTGCCAATAACATACTCTATGTTACAGGGCCGAACAAAGCATATTTTTGATAGTAAAAGATAATGTATCCCTCTAGTTTCACTCTTTCATGCGGATAATTTATGGTGAAGTTCCCATTAGATGGCTGTCACATCGCATTCTTTGCTTTAGTTTGCGGTTACAGATTTATCTTTAAGAGCCTTTCCTTTTAGAAAATCTTTTAGTAAGACCTCACATTCTTAATATTGACTGACATTATCACAAACTGGAAAGACTTCTTCTAAGGGTCAATGAAGTGTTATATATAGAAGATTACCTATAGTCTGTTTGCCATCATTTCTTGTAATGTATGATGTGGAGAAGACTGTGGTAGGAACAGATCTGAAACCAAAATTGCCCAGAGTTGTTTTCACATCATCCCAGTTAATGCTCAAGAGTTTTCATTTGAAAACAAGTAGCAATACACTGAAGTCGAGATGAAGGTAGAACTTACAGAATCTCCCACTACTGTTTCATTCATTATCTATAAATACTGTGAAGGAAGGTGTGCAGGTACAAGGAATTCAGGCTTCTTGACTCTCCTGTTCCTTTTGCAGCCACCACCCTTTGAATGCTCACTTGACAGAGGTTGAAATCCAGTTTTCTTCTCCAATCCTTATTTCCTGACACATACCACCATAGGTTTGGACTAGGAGCACCATTTTAGGTGATTTACTATATTATTTTAAAACCTAGTTTATGTATGTATACTTATACTTTTTTCAGCTGCCCCGTGAGGCATTCAGGATCTTAGTTTCCCAACCAAGGATCAAGCCCATGTCCCCTGCATTGGAAGCACGAGCCTCAACCACTGAACCACCAGGAAAGCCTGTAGATCACTTACTTTAAAGCAGAAAGCATTATTGGATGCTAGGTAGGCAGAGTTTTAGAGGAAGAAAGTGTTTACTTGCTTCAGGTTGCCAGCTTATTTTCCCAAATCCACTCTTTTCCAGGCATTCATTGTTCTCTGCGAAGATCCCCAGGACACCTCTGTTAATTCTCAACTTAGTGTGAACTTAATAAAAACACCAAATGTATTTTAATAGTTTTATGAGATATAGTTCACGATTTACTCACTTAAAGTGGACAATTTAATGATTTTAATTTATTCTCAGAGGGTGCAACCATTATTATGGTTGATTTTGGAACAGTGACATCACTTCAAAAGAAAAACCATTGAACATCCCTGGTGGTGGTCCAGTGGTTAAGACTCCATGTTTCCAATGCTGGGGCACAGGTCATCCCTGGTCCTAATCAGGGAAGATACCACAAAAAAGAAAGAAAGAAAGAAAGAAAGGAAGGAAGGAAGAAAGGAAGGAAGGAAGGAAATCCCATCACCTCCGGCAGTCACTTCCTATTTTCCCCAAAGCCACCTATCCCTAGCCCTAGATGTACTTTAATCTATTTTTTGTCTCTATAGATTTGACTATTTTGATTTGACTATGGACTTAGTTGACCCACAGCATACGGGAGTTTAGTTCTCTGACCAGGGATTGAACCCTTTTCCTCTGCATTGGAAGGTGGATTCTTAACCACTGTCCCATCAGGGAAGTCCAAACCAAAGCCCTACCTCCTAAAGCTACCACCTTGGAAACTGGGCTTCAGCAAATGAATTTTGGGGTGGTGGTGGGAGGACACAAGCATTCAACACATAGCACTCAGTTTATTCATTTGTATAAAAAGCACTTCATAAAATTATTCTGTGGATTAAATGAGTTAATATATCAAGGCAAAGCCTAGTCCAAAACCTGACAGATACTGCTGGTAGAGATTCAGTGAGATACTTTGAGATTTAGACAGTTTATTACTTGTGTGTGTGTGTGTGTGTGTGTGTGTGTGTGTGCATGCACACACTCTCTGTGCTCAGTTGTGTCTTACCCTTTGTGACCGCATAGACTGTAGCACACCAGGCTCCTCTGCCCATGGAATTTTCTAGGCAAGAATACTAGATTGGGTTGCCATTTCCTACTCTAGGGAATGTATTACCTACATTCATACATTGGGTGGGCTTCTCAGGTGGCGTTAGTAGTAAAGAACCTTCCTACCCATGCAGGAGACGTAAGAGACTTGTGTTTAATCTGAGTCAAGAAGATTCCCTGGAGAAGGGCATGGCAACCTACTCCAGTATTCTTGCCTGGAGAGGAGCCTGGAAGGCTAGGGTCCATAGAGTTGCAGAGAGTCAGACACGACTGAAGAGACATAGCATGTACACATGCATTTATTGGTTATATATTACCCATGAGTATTACACATATTACTTATGTGGATATGCATTTTCTACATAACCACAGCAGATGGAAGACTGGCCAAAAGCACTAGCTCCCTGCCTCTTGTCTCACATCCCGGTATGAATGATACTAAAACAAAAGAGGTCAGATAAGTGCAATCTAAGTCTCGTGATACTCTGTTGAGTGGCGGCTACATGGTGGTGCTGCAATGTTAGGGTCTGAGGTACACTCTGAGGGAGGTGAGGATGGATAAAAACAGGTCAGTCTTCAGGATGTGGGAAGTGATGAGACACTACTTCACGATGGCCTCCCACGGCAGAGAGGGGGAAAGAGGAGGAGATGGCCCCATATTTGATCCTCACAAGCCTTCAATCCTGGGTTCCAAGAGGATCACAGGGATTCCTGACGAGACTAGGATAAAGTGGGCTTCAGGCTTTGGCCTTTGTGGCCTGTGTCAATATGTGTAAAGTCACCTGTGCACCCCATGCGCCCCTGCAAATGCCACTCAAGCAGCCAGGACAGCACCTCCTGGAATATATCTGTGGTCAGTAATGTTAACTGTTCTTACTAAAAAGGGAACACACTCTAAGCATAATTCTAAACCAGCCATAAAAAAATACTGATATTGTTTGTTCTAGCTCTGTGAAAAATACCATTGGTAGCTTGATAGGGATTGCATTGAATCTATAAATTGCTTTGTGTAGTATACTCATTTTTACTATATTGATTCTTCCGATCCATGAACATGGTATATTTCTCCATCTATTAGTATCCTCTTTGATTTCTTTCATCAGTGTTTTATAGTTTTCTATATATAGGTCTTTAGTTTCTTTAGGTAGATATATTCCTAAGTATTTTATTCTTTTCATTACAATGGTGAATGGAATTGTTTCCTTAATTTCTCTTTCTATTTTCTCATTATTAGTGTATAGGAATGCAAGGGGTTTCTGTGTATTGATTTTATACCCTGCAACTTTACTGTATTCATTGATTAGCTGTAGTAATTTTCTGGTGGAGTCTTTAGGGTTTTCTATGTAGAGGATCATGTCATCTGCAAACACTGAGAGTTTTCTTCTTTTCCAATTGACTATATCAAAATTAAGTTTTCTGCTTGGAAAAAATTACACTTTAATTTTATCAACAGATACACACTAAACTGAGGGGGAAATTTGTAATAAATCAATCAAAGAGAGCATTGACATCATCTCTTCAGAGGCTTTCAAGTTTTAAGGAAAAGTATAACAACCCAATTGATACATGGGAAAATGCTGATAGAGAAAAATAAAATACTATCCAATACAACTTATAACTTTCAAAAAAACACTTTACACTAGGAGATATTATACCTAATGCACAAGACTGGTAAAAATATTGATAATATCTAGTGTAATCAAGAATATTGTATAATTTTTTTGGTAAGCATTATATGACTGAATTTTTCTTTCAGTGGCTTAGTATCCTGGGGAATAGTATCCTCTGGGCAGAAAAATGGGAGATTTTACTTTGACTTTTATACAAAGTGCTGTCATGTTTGTGAGGGAGAGATTGCTTTACAACATGTGTAGATTATTCTTTATAAAACCATTTAAAAATTAAGATTGGACACAGTCTTCATAGTAACCACAGTAGTTTAAATAGATTGGGATGTTTCTTAAAACAATGATTGCTACTGACCTGGGAATGGAGCAAATAAATTAAAATGCCTCTTAGAAAAGAAAAACTAATTAAAGATGAATTATTAATTAAATCCTTATTTTTTCCACTCTGTCAAATAAGAGTTTATGAGCAAGGATGTTTCTATGTTGTGAAACACTAAGTCACAGTGTAACAAGTTGTCCTTTATCTAGTGAAATATCTACGTAATAAATCTAAGTAGCAATATTTTGAGACAAAAATAGGCATAACATTGCTTCAGAAAAATCTCATAAAAAACTTTGTATCCTTAAACATGACTTAGATTTTATTTATATGCAAAGGTAGATTTTGAAACATCACACAACTCAGACACCAACCCCTTAAAATAGATGATTGCCATTTACAACTGCTCCAACAGTACTGGTTCTTATGGCCTTAATATCAACTGTTTTCAGGTCTGTGTATCTTTGACGTGAACCATCTTTAAATGCAACAATTAAAGCCTAAATATAAAACCAGAAAGTACAGAATCCCCTCTTCCCATAATTCTATTAAAAAACTGATCTTTTGGCCAACATTATCATCTTAAGTAAGCCTTTAGGAATTCTGGAATTTGGGGGTGATGACAAGCTGTGGTCAGAGATTTTTTTCTCCTTTCATGACCCCAAGCCTCTCCTCTCATCAGCCTGACATTGATAGAGCGGAGGAAAGCAAGCATCTTAGGCAAAATCGCCTGTTCTCAAAGAAACGAAAGCACCCACATTAGAAATCCTTGAACAGTAACTATGGAAGTTTGTGTTTCCAAAGCTTTAAATGTATATCCTTTTCAGGCAGCAATGGATCCACCAAAAGATTCTTCATGACTGCAGAGTGTTCCTAGGATAAAAAGTTGCAGCAGAAGAGAGGTCATGCCTGTAGTCATTGTCATGAAGACTTTGGGTAGAACCAACAAACCCCAGCAATAATCCCTTATGCTGTTGAGTCAGATGCACATTCAGCAAGTTTTTTTTTCCCTCTATCTTGATTTAGAAAATACAGGAAGGTTAATTCTGAGATAAATAGATTCTATCATGATTTGGAAAAGTGAAAACTGAGAGCCAGGAGGGTGAATAGACAAAATAAGAATGAGGGATGACTTTTTGGTTAATTAATGTATCAACCTGGCTGAGTTAAGGGATGTCAGAGTTATTTCTGATCTGTCCGTGAAGATGTTTTGGAAGAGATTAACATTTGAGTCAACAGACTGGGTAGAGAAAATTCACCCTCACTAGTGTGGGTGGGCATCATCCTATCTGTTGAGGGGTTGAAGAGAATGAAGAGGCAGAGAATGGGGGAGTTTGAGCTTGACTTCGTGTCTGCTTGAATTCTATCCCTCTAATATAGTAGTGTGTAAATGTCAATCCTACTCTTCCAATTTGTTCCCCACCCCCACTCCCTGGTAACCATAAATTTGTTTTCTACATCTATAACTCTATTTCTACTTTGTAGATAAGTTCATTTATACCCTTCTTTTAGATTCCAAATATGTGATATCATATGATATTTGTCTTTCTGTCTGACTTAGTATGACAATTTCTAGGTACATCTGTGTTGCTGCAAATGACATTATTTCATTCTTTTTTTAATGGCTGAGCAATATTCCATTGTTTTTATGTACCACATGCCTCTTTTGATAGACATTTAGGTTGCTTCCATGTCCTGGCTATTGTAAACAATGCTACATGAACATTGGGGTGCATGTATATTTTTCAATAATGGTTTTCTCAAGGTATATGCCCAGTAGTGGGATTGCTGGGTCATATGGTAGTTTTACTCCTAGTTTTTTAAGGAATCTTGTTTGTAGGTTTTTGATGTAGTCGTTCTGACCAGTGTGAGGTGATACCTAACTGTAGTTTTAATTGGCATTTCTCTAGTAATGAGCAGTGTTGAGTAGCTTTTCATGTGCTTCCTAGCCAAATGAATGTCTTCTTTAAGGAATTGTCATTTTAGATCTTCTGGTGATATTTTGATTGTTTTTTTTTTTAATATTGAGCTGCATAAGCTGTTTGTATATTTTAGAGATTAATTGCTTGTCAATTGCTTCATTTGTACATNTCTCTAGTAATGAGCAGTGTTGAGTAGCTTTTCATGTGCTTCCTAGCCAAATGAATGTCTTCTTTAAGGAATTGTCATTTTAGATCTTCTGGTGATATTTTGACTGTTTTTTTTTTTTAATATTGAGCTGCATAAGCTGTTTGTATATTTTAGAGATTAATTGCTTGTCAATTGCTTCATTTGTACATATTTTCTCCCATTCTGTGGGCTGTCTTGAGCTGCTGATTCTTATGTCTTCTGAACTCTGGTACTAATACCAGTGACCTGCAGCCTGGGTCTGGGAATTATACTGTTGCTTCTCCTGGTTCTCCAGCTCTTACATGACAGATTGTGAAACTTCTTGGACTCCATAAGCACATGAGCCAATTTCTGTAATGAATTTCCTCATTATCTATATATCTACCCTATTGGTTTTGTTTCTCTTGGGAACCCTGACTAATACACATGGTTAGTAAAATAATGTTTGGCTTCTTTCTGAATTGGAAATAACTAATTAATACTAAATAATTCATTAATACTAATAAATAATTAACACTATTTAAATTTATACTATCAAGGGAAAGACTTCTCTTGTTGGAGGAAGGTGCTAGAAATATTTTTTCCTGAGAAAGGGACAGTCTCCTTATGGCCTCATTTGGATTCTCCTTCTTAGACTCATATTTCCTTGTGCTGTGTTCTCCCCTCAAACAATACAGAATTTTGAATTTTGTCTTCTTAGTGGGATAAGTAGCTATATCCACCACCGGTTTCCTCAGGTTGTTCTCCTGACTCAGATAGACTGTAAATATGTAGACATTTGTCTCCGAAGTCCACTTGCCTTTTGGTTCCCATGTTATCTCTTGATTCTCATTGCCAAAGATTTCTGGTAATGTAACCTCTGACATTTACCAAGGTCTGAGCCAACCCCTACTCATACTGTTTCCTGATTATCTTAAAGCACCATTTTATTACTTCTGTGTATATGCAAGGGTGGAGTTCTTTAAGATAAAATACTTGAATTATATAAACCTTTATAAGTCAAATTCCAGGCACCTTTCAAAGACCTTGCTGTGTGTCATACTTTCATAATCTGATGATTGTAGTTAAATTTATATAATTTATGATTCAAAACAGGAGTGAGTTTTTAACGATTGTACTCTATTTTATCTCATGGAAGTATTTCACATTATGAAACTATTTCTCTTTTGCTGAATATTTGTCTTATTAAGAATTGCCTTTATATTTAAAATTATGATGAACAACTTGAAAAAAATCCTTATTCATATTCTTCTCCTTAAGATAAAATATTAGAAGCAGAATTATTATGTTAAAATACAAACACCTTAGGGCCTCCCTGATGGTCCAGGGGTTAAGATTCTGTGCTTCTACTGCAGAGGGTATGAGTTCAATCTCTGGTTGGGGAACTCAGATCCCACATGCTGTGCAAAAAAAAAAAAAAAAGAAGAAGAAGAACACCTTAAAGAGCAAATTGTTATCTTTACTTACCTTTAAGTTGATGAGTGTTGAAGAATTGATGCTTCTGAACTGTGATGTTGGAGAAGACTCTTGAGAGTCCCTTGGACTGCAAGGAGATCCAATCAGTCCATCCTAAAGGAAATCAGTCCTGAATATTCAATAAAGGACTGATGCTGAAGCTGAAACTCCAATACTTGGCCACCTGATGCGAAGAACTGACTCATTTGAAAAGACCCTGATGCTGGAAATGATTGAAGGTGGGAGAAGAAGGGCATGACAGAGGATGGATGGTTGGATGGCGTCATGGACTCAATGGACATGAGTTTGAGTAAGCTCCAGGAGTTGCAGATGGACAGGGAAGACTGGTGTGCTGCAGTCCATGGGGTCACAAAGAGTTGGACACCACTAGGACTGAACTGAAGTTGATTAGAGGAGAAAAATTAGGGAAAGATGAGATCTATGTCATATTAGGACTCAATATAAAATCAAAGTTAAACTAAGTTTTCACTGTGACAATATTTGTACCAATGAGCTCTCTCAAATGAAGAAGAAAAAAAAAAGAATTATTAAACTGTTCCAAAATACTGTCCGGTAAAAGACGAGGTCCTAAACTTACTTGTGTACACAGATAGCATGGCATGTTCTGGTAGAATTAGAAGTTAAAATATCCAAGAAAAAAGCCAGCACACAAAATGAGCACAACCCTGAGGGCCCAGTTGATGCAAATTCTATGTATATAGTCACTAAAGTGTAAGTGTTAGTCACTCAGTTATGTCTGACTCTTTGCTACCCCATGGACTATAGCACACCAGGCTCCTCTGTTCATGGAATTCTCCAGACAAGAACCCTGGAGCTGGTAGCCATTCCCTTCTCCAGGGGATTGTCCCAACCTGGGAATCAAACTTGGATCTTCCATATTGCAGGCAGATTCTTTACCATCTGAATCACCCAAGAAGTTTTAAAGCAAGTCAAAATGGGAGCTGCTGATGAGGTTAAACTTTTCTGGTCCTTTATTTTTTGCTTGAATAGTTTGAAAAGCAGCTAAGGAAAAACACCCAATATTTTTGTTTCTAGCTGTCAAGAAATCGGAAGTAAATTAAGCCTGTAATTTTAGTTCTTTCTAAGAAGCTGTGTGGCATACCTAAGATCTTATTAATTATTTTGAATGATAAGTAGTTATAGTTAATTTCTCAAAGTTCTCAGAATTCTTATACAGCAATCTGCTGAGACTGATGTCTGGCAGGGGAGTAAGGGCTGCGCTTAGAAAAGTAAAACAGAAATGATGCAAATTCAAATACAAAAACCAAAATTATTTCTCAAATTTTCTTTAATATGGTCCTCCGTTGGTAGTTGACTTTGAGGTTATGCTGAGAAAACGAGAGCTATTTTCATACTACTTTAATTTGAAATACATTCACAGAAGAGGTGTAAGATTCTGAAGTACTTTGATGATGTATCAAAGGCTTTTGACTCTATTTTAATCTAGAATATGCAATACCTCCTGGATCCATGTCAAAGTGGCTTGGGGTTTCTGACTACTCGTTTCAGAAGAAGGGTATATTGAAAAGTTGAAAGGAAAATTGTTAAAATGGCTATGAATACATAACAATTATTTGTTTTATACATTGGATAGTTTTTCTTGGTGGTAAAAACCTGGATTTGATCCAGTTGAAATGCTATGTTCAAAGAAATGAAAAGACTCTCGCACTTTAAAAAAAAATTAAAATCTTTTCTTTTTTATAATCTAAACTATTTTTAAAGTCAGGGGTTATATTTATCTTCATAGCAAATCAGCCTAGGTTTTATTTAACTTATTGGATTAAAAAAGAGACACATTTTATCTATTACAGCTCTAGTAGTGTGCGTGTATGTGTGTGTGTGTGTGTGTGTGTGCATGTTTTTGGTCATATTGATTTATTTCAGTATAAGATCCAGCAGAATTGTTCAGAAATAAAATAAAATAGAATTTATGTAAAAAAGGGGACTTAATAAAATAAATCGATTAATTCAGATCATATTCAACATAGCACTTTTATTCAAAATTTTAATTGAACTTCTTATATGCTCAAGAGGTAATTCTTCAAAAATGGTTGAACTAGATTGAAATTTCCTTCAATTCTGAAATTTTATGACATTGATCTTTTTTATAAAACTGTCTTTTCATGATTGTTTTATTTATTTTCATGTCTTGATTCCACTCTCAAAATATCACCATTTTTATTTGCTAATAAGAAAATTTCAGTGTGTGTTAGAATTTTTAGAGTTTTTCAACTATTAATTAATACACTATTCAAAAGGACTACAGGAAGTATTTATAGTCCTGTGAAGTCACTCAGTCGTGTCCGACTCTTTGCCACCCATGGACTGTAGCCTACCAGGCTCCTCGGTCCATGGGATTTTCCAAGCAATAGTACTGGAGTCAATTGCCATTTCCTTCTCCAGGGGATCTTCCCGACCCAGGGATCGAACCCAGGTCTCCAGCATTGTAGACAGAAGCTTTACCATCTAAGCCACAAGGGAAGTCCCTTCTCTCAAATTTATAGTCCTGGTACAAAATAATTTTACAGGAAAAATCTACACAAGAGTATTGGTAAAACAGAGTTGTCTTGATATTGAAATGCATTTCCCAAAGATTTCCCATATCTGATTATGTTTCCTGACTAGATTACATTTATAACAAAAAATACTAGAAAATAGTATTTATTATAATAACATGATATAATAATATAATAAAAAGAAAACCCCACAGCAACTAAACTGAGCAACTGTTGTTGTTGTTCAGTCACTAAGTTGTGTCTGACTCTTTGTGACTTCATGGACTATAGCACATCAGTCTCCTTTGTCCTCCACTGTCTCTCACAGTTTGCTCAAATTCATTTTCATTGAGTTGGTGATGCTATCTAACCATCTCATTCTCTGCCACCCTCTTCTCTTTTTGCCTTCTATCTTTCCCAGCATCAGGGTCTTTACCAATTAGTCAGCCCTTCACATCAGATGGCCAAAGTATTGGAGTTCAGCTTCAGCATCCATCCTTCCAGTGAATATTCAGGGTTGATTTCCTTTAAGATTGATTGGTTTGATCTCCTTGTAGTCAAGGAACTGAGCAACAGTAGGAAAATTAAATTTTTTTAGTTGCTAATTTTTTAAAAATAAGCAAAATGTGTTTACTTAGGAAGAGTAGAGAATTGCAGTTTGAGACTAGCATGCTAAGGAAAGAAACTTTATTTTATTGAGGAAAAGGGGAAGTTGGGAGAGGTTATAATAAACAATGAGTCCATTGGAGGAAAGTGAGAATTTGAAGTGTAGTAGCTTCTCATTGGCTGAGCTGGTACAGCCTCTCATTGGTTGCAGAACAAAGTTAATCTTCAAAGGCCAGCCTTTGAAGACAAACAAGCTAAATGAAAGAAAAGGGTAAATAGAGTTATTTTATTGAAATTCTACAAGGGGATTCTAAAAGCACAAAACAAAAGCTTTGGAACCTAGAGCTTAAGTAAAGGAGTGATTTTTATTTTAATATTGGGGCTCTGTTTAGTGGAATAAAGATTTAGAGGGTTCCTGGAAATATTAATACATACTGAATGTCTGGTGGTGGAATGAGACTGAGGTTAATCTGCAAACTACTTGCCTCATAAAATGTCACTGCATTTGGGAGCAAATTTGGATTGAGGAATTTGGGGATAAATCAGTCTTTTGACAGTGGAACTAAAACTTCAAGTAAAGGGAAAGGTGAAAGGTGCTTACTCGGACCTAAATGGGTGTTCCCAGATAGCTCAGTGGTGAACAATCGGTCCGCCAATGCAGGGGACATGAGAGACTTGGGTTAGGTCCCTGGGTCAGGACGATCCCCTGGAGAAGGAAATAGCAACCCACTCCAGTACTCTTGCCTTAAGAATCCCATGAACAGAGGAGCCTGGTGGGCTACATTTCCTTCTGCAAAGACTTTAGTGGAGTTTTGAGGGTTGCAGAGTTGGACACAACAGTAGTGACTTAGCACACATTCATGCATAATGTAAGCATCCAACAATTACATATAGGTTTAATAGAATTATACTTTATTTTCTTAGGCCTAAATAAATTTGAAGTATTTGATATCTGATATGAAAATAATATTTTCCCTATTTAATGGCCTATATATTTAATTAGTGTTTACAAAGCCCAAAATAATATAATGAATAGAATTTTAAATTCATTTATACAAGTATTATTGATAGCACTGAATTCTTTTCCTTCAGGGAACTTATATTCTCGTAAAGCACTAGGTGATTCTAAAGGTATCTTTAGATAAAACACAGACTGTTAAAAGTGTAGATTCCTCTTAATTTCTTCCTGATGCAGACTGAATATACATTCTACTACTTTGGGGTGAAAAAATGCAATCTTAAAATGCAATCTTAATGCAATCTTAACCTCTACGATTTTGATTGAATGCTTAATTCAGTACCTTCCTTAATAATAAGACTTCTCAAGTCTTCTCTTCCACCTGAACTTTTTCATGAACCCAAGGGTCTTACACAGCACTAAAATGGAAAATGGGACTGGAAACTGGCTTTCACATCCTATTCAGGCTAGCGCTGCAGTCTGTCAGTCTACTGCTGCATCTTCTTGCCATCACCTGGTGTCACCATCAGAAAATAGCCCTTCTTGGGGCTCCCAAGTGGCNTCAAGTCTTCTCTTCCACCTGAATTTTTTCATGAACCCAAGGGTCTTACACAGCACTAAAATGGAAAATGGGACTGGAAACTGGCTTTCACATCCTATTCAGGCTAGCGCTGCAGTCTGTCAGTCTACTGCTGCATCTTCTTGCCGTCACCTGGTGTCACCATCAGAAAATAGCCCTTCTTGGGGCTCCCAAGTGGCTCAGTTTTGAAGAATCCTCCTGCCAATGCAGGAGATGCGAGACTCAGGTTCAATCCCTGGGTCAGGAAGATCCCCTGGAGCAAGAAATGGCAACCTGCTCCAGTATTCTTGCCTGGAAAATTCCATGGGCAGAGGAGCCTGGTAAGTTACAGTCCATAGGGTTGCAAACAGCTGGACATGACTAAGCAACTGAGAGCACACACACGCAGTCTGACAATGGCAGCTGGTCCTGGCAAGATCTCATTCTCTCTCTTTTTCTCTGCAAAATTGAGTATAATTCCTCCCTCTCAAGATTAAATTCAAACAAAGGAATCCCATACTTGAATTCATTAACTCTCGACTCTTTCAGGTTACATACATATATACCTCCCTCTCCGCCAACCAAACACTGGAGCAGCTGCTGGTTCTCACAGTAACATATCTGATCTCTTATAGACTGAAATCCTCTGTCGTATATCCCATCACCCAAAATTCATATTTTAAAGTCTGAGATTTACGTTCTCNCTCTTTCAGGTTACATACATATATACCTCCCTCTCCGCCAACCAAACACTGGAGCAGCTGCTGGTTCTCACAGTAACATATCTGATCTCTTATAGACTGAAATCCTCTGTCGTATATCCCATCACCCAAAATTCATATTTTAAAGTCTGAGATTTACGTTCTCAAAAAACAGATTTTACTACATATTCACTCCCTGGTCAGTGAGACCCATTGCTGCGTCCCACCATTAGGGGAGAGGAAGGGTACCCTCAGTGACCTCCTGAATTCTTATGCCAATACTTCTGAAAAAAACTACCTTCTTTCAATGACAGTGACTACATTCTAAGGACTGTCCTTGTCTGTACCATGGAATTTTCCATAGATTTTTTTTTTCATATTTAAATTTGGAAGGGGGCATGAGTCAGTAATTCACATGGAATATTTTTCTTTCTAGTATTTTTATATCATATTAGTTTGCTCCTGTTCTGAGATTCTGTTGTACAGTGTACTCTATCTGATCTCTCCGAAGTTTACTTTAAAAAATAAGACATTTGTCCACATCCTCCCTTAAGAGAGATTTCAAGCCACCTCATCCTTTAAAGACCTCATGTTGGCCTGAGAGTCATAAAGCAAATGATTACATTGGTCACATCCTCGTCTCCCTCTGACTACCCGCATTGAATCTCCTGGCACCACCATTCAGTCTGGCCTCACGGTCATGCTAACCACAACCCGAACCTCACATTTCTCTCCGGTTTGGTTTCTCTGATGGATGACACAGCTTGAATTGACCCTATGCACAGTCTGTAGCTGTGTTTGAAGGAAGGGAAAGGACTCTGGGAAAGGCCAGTTTCCTGGCACAATGCCACCAGAAAATTATCCCTTTAGGAAACAAATGAACAATCTCTCTCTGATGTTTTCCTGTTTCTCCACTTAGAACTGCTTCTTACTAGCACACTTAGGTGAAGAAACAAAAGGCCACGCTTGGGAAAAATCTTCCCTCAAATCACCACTTTTCCTGAGGAGAAATTCCAGCCTTCATTGCCTTCCTGTACAGGATGCTTGAGTCTTTCTTATATCCAGCTTTGGTTGACAATATGGAGCAAATCCATTCTACCCAAAGTGGTGCAATCAGAAGTAGATGATAGGGGCTTTCCTGAAAGGAACTGATGTGAGTGGAATGCAGTCAGAAATGTTAAAAAAGAAGTGAATTGATTAGGATAATTTAACTGTGAGAACAGACTCAAGAACCATCCAGAGAGTGAATCAGAATTGACTTTGCCTATACTAAAACTTTGATCTCAGAGACCTTATAAGACCTTGAAGGAGGAGGACTTGAAAAAGCAAGCTTGAGGTCCAGGAGACCACAGAGCCAAGAACTTCATAACGGAAAACAAAATTGGCATGGAAGACCTCATGCTGGGTTTAGTTTCTGATGGAACAATTATTTGGAAAGAAGAGCTAATATTTATTGATTATTTGCTATAGGACATTCCACCATCTCTAAAGATGGTGATGATCTCTAAAGAGTTATTATTGTTTATAATTATTTTACAAGATAAGGAGTATTGTTGTTGTTGTTGAGTCACTAGGTTGTGTCCAATCTTTGTGACCCCATGAACTGCAGCATACCTGGCTTCCTGTCCTTCACTGTCTCCTGGACCTTGCTCAAACTCGTGTGCATTGAGTCAGTGATGCCATTCAACCATTTCATCCTCTGTCATCCCCTTCTCCACCTGCCTTCCATCTTTTCCAGCATCAGGGTCTTTTCTGATGAGTCAGCTCCTTGCATCAGGTGGCTAAAGTATTGGAGCTTTAGCTTCAGCATCACTCCTTCCAATGAACATACAGAGTTGATTTCCTTTGGGTTTGACTGGTGTGATCTCCTTGCAGTCCAAGAGACAAGAGTCTTCTCCAACACCACAATTCAAAAGCATCAATTCTTCGGTGCTCAGGCTTCTTTATGATCCAATTCACACATTCATACATGACTACTGGAAAAACCATAGCTTTGGGTTGGCCAAAAAGTTTGTTCTTGTTTTTCTGTACGATGGCATGGAAAAACCTGAACAAACATTTTGACCAACCCAGTATTTAGCCCAGGAATGTTAAGTGCCCAAAGTTACATTGCTGGTAAAGGGCTAAAGAAGAATTCAACATTGGATATAGGGTAACCAACTTGTTAGAGAACCAATCTTGCATACAACCATACCAAACAAAAAGGAACACAAAAATATACCAATAATTAATAATCAGGCACCTACACTGTTAAAATTGGTTTTATTTGTAATTATATAGTGCTTCTTATTTACTTTTTTATTACATAAGTGCTATTATTGAAACAAAGAAATAGTAAAATGAGTTAAGAGTAGCAACTGGTAGTAATTAATCAATAATTCAGTTCAGTTGCTCAGTCGAGTCCAACTCTTTGCAACCCGATGAATCACAGCACACCAGGCCTCCTTGTCCATCACCAACTCCCAGAGTTCACTCAGACTCCCGCCCATAGAGTCAGTGATGCCATCCACCCATCTCATCCTCTATCGTCCCCTTCTCCTCCTGCCCCCAATCCCTCCCAGCATCAGAGTCTTTTCCAATGAGTCAACTCTTCGCATGAGGTGGCCAAAGTACTGGAGTTTCAGCTTTAGCATCATTCCTTCCAAAGAAATCCCAGAGCNGCATAGTCAATAAAGCAGAAATAGATGTTTTTCTGGAACTCTCTTGCTTTTTCCATGATCCAACAGATACTGTCCCACTTCTCTCACCTTGGAGTTTTGGTCTACAGGGAATGAATCTCCAATAGATTTATGCTGGGGGTGGGGGAACGTTTACCTCCTGCCTCAGTATAAGTGAGACAGACTAGCTCACATATATCCCTTCAGAATAATAAAAATGCCTTCCAAATAGAGAGCAAGACAGAGAGGGAATGGTTAATGTTCTTTGATTTCTTGAACATTTCTGCATATTCTTTATGCTACCTAGGATTATGAAACTTGATAACTTATCAGTCCATCAAAGTCTGGTAAAAACAAAAACTGGAAACCAAGTATAAATTAGTGATTACCTCCATGCATTTACTTTTTAATTTTATCATCATTATAGAAAGCTGCTGTGTGCTAAGTAGAGAAAGCCAGAGTTGCCTTTTTTTTTTTTTTATTTAAATTTTTATTTTTTCATCGCAGGTGTACATGAGTTCCCAAGAGTTGCCTTTTTAAGGCTACATTTCAAATGATGATAAAAATGCACATATCCCTGGTTTTGTTGTATGAAATTTTAAAGAAAATTAACTGTTTACTTTAATATCAAAATATCCTTGCCTAAAGTTTGAAAAATTGGAATTACATCAGAGATTGTTATTGGACTTCCTTAGCCCTTTAAAGTTCTTTCCTGGTGGTTCAGACAGTAAAGAATCTGCCTGCATTTTGCAAGACCTAGGTTCAGTCTCTGGGTGGGGATGATCCCCTGGAGTAGAAAATGGCAACCCATTCCAGTATTCCTGCCTGAAGAATTCCATGGACAGAGGAGCCTGGCAGACTACAGTCCATGGAATCACAAAGAGTTTGACATGACTGAGCGACTAACCCACACACACAGACAAACACACACAGCCCTTTAAAATCAACTGGATAGAACTTATTTCATTCGGTTTGCAAGACAATTATCTTTTTTTCTGTTGTGTCCTTGAAATTATTCAGAGGTGGCTTTGGAATGGCAGTTTGCTGTATAGAGGATTTCATTTTTTTTCACTCCAAAATTTGTGGATTATTATCTCTCATATTTTCACCTAGAACTTATGGTCTTCTAATTAGAACTAACCAAACACTTGAAAAAATCAAATGGGTAACATAACTACTTTGACTTCGAAATACAGGGAATTGATTTGGGTTCAGGGTCTGACTGTAATGTTTAGGGGCAATGTGAATTCACCTTGGATTCCCAGCTGCTTTTGATGCAGAAGTTGACAGTAAACAATCTCCTGATTCAGTCAAGGATCAAAGTTATCTTCACATGGGTTTCCCTGACTTGTTTGCCTGTCTCATATTGAGCTTAGGCATTATTCACAAATCTGGTATGATTCATTACTTGAGTTATAGAAAAGGCATTCACATTCCACTTGAGGGCTGTCACCATGAAGCCCACAGAGGGGAAAAAAAATAAAAGACTTCCAGTAATTGGGTGGAGAAAGGTGTGGATCTGAAACCCTCCTCAACTTTTCTAAAAGGAATCATTTTACTGGAATGAACTCATGTTGGGGGGGTGAGAGTTGGTTCCTTATTTTTAATTTTAAGAGGATTTACACTGCATTCTTCCTTCTTAACAAAACAGTGGCAGCAGTGAGTGCATTACCTTCCAGCATTAGCTGATGTAAAACAGACGTGAAGAGCCCTCTCCGTTGTCTACCCTAAAACATCCACTCATTACACACACTCCAGTTGTGACGAAGGATCTGATTTTGCTGTAAATGTCAGCCAAAGCCTGGTTTGCTTTTTCCCCATCAGGATTTCAAAGGTTACTCAAAACAATGTTTCACAGAAATTATAAAAAGACAGAGGATTTCCTAATGAGAATCTAATCTCTGTGACTTGCTTTTATTATAGCATTCTCATATGCAAGCTTCTATTGACCCACCCTTCAATAGTTAACCTCTGAAGTCAGCATTGAATGTCTGGCTCCTATGAAAACTAACACCCTTTTGTGGCCATCAAAGTATGATTTCAAAGGCTAAAACTGAAAAAGAGCACCACAAACCGTAATCAGATGTGCAGTATTTTTCCTGTATTAATAATATTAATGCACCATTTTTAAGGACTCCCCTGGTGGCTCATGTGGTAAAGAATCCACCTGCAATGCAGGAGACCAGGGTTTGATCCATGGGTCAGGAAGATCCCCTGGAGAAGGAAACAGCTACCTACTCCAGTATTCTTGCCTGGAGAATTCGATGGACAGAGGAGTCTGGTGGGCTACAGTCTATGGGATCACAAAGAGTCAGACATGACTGAGCAACTAACACACACACCATTTTAGAACTAATTAATTTTTCAAAGTACAAGGGATTGTAGCAGAAGATGGCTATTGTGTTTTGATTACATTCATTTGGGGGTACTTTAAGCTTTGGAAACAAAGGCTTCTTTTGTAAACACAGTAAAACCATATCTTTTATTCACCCATTTAGCAATCATTTATTGCTTTTGCTTTATTTGTGTTCAATCACGTTGTCAGCAATTTTATGCATGATTAATGCAATAAAAATGAGGACAAAATGATATAAGAATCTTAACAAATCCTACTTAGAGATCAATTAACTTTTATTAACAAGAGTAGTTCTATCCTTTACAACATGAGGCCTGAGGAGGTGAAGGTAAAGATAGACTAGAAGGATGTTAGCCCTAATGCAATTTTTTGGGAAAGCACCCAAATTTGGATGTTTGGGAAATTGTTTCAGGCAATTTTCCTGTCTCTCGTAATAGAATGAGATGAATAAGAGTAAAAATTATTCATAGGATCTGTCTTCTCAATATACTTCAACAAGATTTTCTTGAACATAATTTTCATTTTCTTCTTTTTACTTGATTTTCCATCTGAAGGATAGTTTCTTCCATTCTTCCCCACTAATTCAAAAACAGTATCATTTTTGTGATAGCAACTAATGTTCTAGCTTTTACTTAAATCCTAACCAGGTCAATTCATTCCTTATTATTCATTAGTTTTGGCCACCTCTGGTACTAGCACTGAACCTATTAATCTATTTGTGTTGTCCACTAAGTGAGAGCTAATTTTTTGAGTTCCTAACATGAGACTAAGTGTTTACTTCATATTTCTATCTTCTCTACCCACCACCATAAGCATGGTGAATGTTTATTAGAAATAACAGAAGACATTTAATAGTGATTTTGCTTAATGTTAAAGTATTTCCAGTAAGAGGTTTTTCAACACCCTGGAGACAGATTTTATGACTCACAGAGGCAATCCATCTCACTATTGTACATATCTAATTGTTATGAAGTTCCTCCTATTCAGAGTCAAGTTCTCTTTCATCTTGTACAGAATGAGGCATCACTGGCTAGTAATTTTAAAAGTCTTGTTTCTATAGCAGGGACAGTAAAGCAAACACATCTGCACCTCTGTTGAACCCAACTGTTGGTTCATCTAACTGGAGGCACGGCAGAGCAAGATGTGTTTTCTGGGCTCTGATACATTCGCAATTAGATGTACTTTAGCACATAAGTGCTGTTTGATTGAAATTAGATGCATTTTAGCAAATAAGTGCTGTTTGGTTGGTGGGGCTTCATTTTTTTCTTTGCTGTTGCTGTCCAAGAAAGTTCTTTTTAGGACGGAAATGAAGAACACAAATAACACAGAGAGAGGAGCTTCCTCCTGCCCCAAATGAAATGAAAAAGTATAACCTATGAAGCTCTTTCAGGTACTACAAAAAAGAAAAGCATTAAAGATGGGACAAAAAGCCTGAGAACAATATTTGGTTAAAATGATGAAGTTTTGCAAACTTATTGGGAAAAAAAAAGGCATGAATCAATTGGTCTCTCTTCCTTGGTTTTTTATCAGTTGCAGTATTGACACTGAATAATAAAAACATAAGGGCCTTTATGGTACTGACTATTGTTCACTCAATCTAAATTAGTTTGTATTTTCTGCTAGCATAAAAAGGCCAGTGGTTAGTATGGNTGCAAACTTATTGGGAAAAAAAAAGGCATGAATCAATTGGTCTCTCTTCCTTGGTTTTTTATCAGTTGCAGTATTGACACTGAATAATAAAAACATAAGGGCCTTTATGGTACTGACTATTGTTCACTCAATCTAAATTAGTTTGTATTTTCTGCTAGCATAAAAAGGCCAGTGGTTAGTATGGCAAATGACTGGCTTCTTGATAAAGCTCAAAGAAATGCTAAAAGCAATTAATGCAGTGGCATTTTTTTTTGTTCTCTTTAAACAATAAAATAGTGAAATATAGTGAAACATTGAAATAATGAAGACAAGTTAGATGATAAATTTTGATAGTTGCTAGCTTATTGTAAATTTCCAGATACACTTTCCAAATATAAATCTTAAAATCATGCTACTTCTTCATTAAGAAGCCATACAAAAAGCCAACTTCCTCCCCAAACCATGCAAATAGTAATTTAGTTATTCATGATACAGGTACTAAATACAGGTTCTTTGCACAGCCAGAGTATATAGCTTCTACTCTGAGAAATTTCCTTCCACAAAATACTAAGGGGAAACATAAGAAGCTAAACAGCTAGAAGAACATAACATAAATGCTAATGGAAGTTCATATAAAATATTATGGGAAATCCCAGAACACATGACAAATATTCAGGTGGAAATAATACATGGAGCTAAAAATCACAATGGGAAATAGAGACTACTGCATTTTGTTTTAAAAATGTGAGTTCATGATGAATAATCTTAACAGCATTTCAAACCACAGATGTAGCATACATTTCTTTAAGAGAAATTATGATTTTGTATATTTTAGGTGAAAATTACAATAAGGAGCAAACAAAGAGAAGATGAAATGCTGCAGACTTGAATGGGAAACCGTGACAGTGCGGTTGGTAATTTGTGTCAAGGCACTGGTACCCGAAACTCTGTCCCACTGCTTCCTTTAAAGGATGCTACAAATCAAACACGTGAGCAACTTTGCCTGCCTGACCAGCCTGGGCTTGTGGCAGCATCATTCGCATCACTTAATTCTGCTCAGAGAGGTAATGGCTATTGGGTGACTTAACAAGATGGTGCATAAGGTGGTCACGAGATGGATGTCAGTGACAAGTGACTCCTTGCCAGTAATTTCTATTAAATCAAAATTGAATCATTTGTGGATGGACCTAGAGATTGTCATACAGAGGGAAGTAAGTCAGAAAGAGGAAAAAAAATCACATATTAACATATATATGTGGAATCTAGAACGATGGTATAAATGATCTTGTTTGAGGAACAGGCACAGAATTAGACAGAAGTATGAACACTAAGTGGGGAAAGGGGTAGTGATGCAATGAATTGGGAGATTGGGAATGATATATATACATACACTGTTGATTCTGTGTATACAACAGATAATGAAAACCTAATGTGTAGCTCAGAGAACCTCCACTCGATGCTCTGTGGTGGTTTAAATGGGAAGGAAATCCAAAAAAAAGTGGATATATGTATACATATAGCTTATTAACATTGCTAGCTATAGAGCAGAAACCAACACAACATTGTAAAGCAACTATCAGTTCAGTTCAGTTCAGTTCAGTCACTCAGTCGTGTCCAACTCTTTGCGACCCCATGAATCACAGCACGCCAGGCCTCCCTGTCCATCACCATCCCCTGGAGTTCACTCAGACTCACATCCATCGAGTCAGTGATGCCATCCAGCCATCTCGTCCTCGGTCATCCNTTCACAGCTATTTGTAAGGCCTCCCCAGACAGCCATTTTGCCTTTTTGCATTTCTTTTCCATGAGGATTGTCTTGATCCCTGTTCCTGTACAATGTCACGAACCTCATTCCATAGTTCATCAGGTACTTTATCTATATGTAACCATTAATTTTATTTGGTATCTCCAGAAAGTTTTAATCTTTTTTTTTTTTTAAACTGGAATATATTGCACCAAAAATATTGGAAAATAGAGTAAAACCAAACAAAGAGAAAGAAAACCCCAAAGTGTTTATTTTGATTTATTTCTGGAGAAATAGTTTTCTATACAAATTCTAGATTTTTTAAAGTTTTTTTTTTGGAGTATAGTTGATGCATAATGTTGTGTTTCTGCTTTACTAGATTATTATTTTTTTTAAATAAAATCCATTGACTGTAAAGGTATTTTCTTTCTAAAAGAATACATCAATTTATACTCTCTTAAGTGCTGGGCACATAAAGGAAAACAAACAAATGAAAATGACTTTCTTTTCAAAGGCTCATAGATAAGAAGTTTTTAATCTTCCAATGTTTTCTTGTAAAAGTTGCCACTACCCTAAAGATAAACTTGAGTATGTGTATCTTAATCTCTAGCTTTATTTCTTAGAATCTCAAGACTAGCTAGTAGAATAAGTACCTATTTCCCCAGGAAATAAAGCAAGTGTACCTTAGGTTTGCATATGTTATTCTAAAAGTAAAATGTAGATAAGGCTTTTCTGAGAAAAAGCAACTCAAATCTGCTTTAGTTTGGTCAATGAAATTCTTGTTTTTGACTCTCATTTTTGACTGCCCAAATCTCATTAAAAATTGAAAATAAAATATATATTTATTAAAGAAATATTCCTATAAGAGTGGAATAATAGGAAAAATAAGATTATCATGACTAGGTCAGATATATTGAGATACTCCAGAGAGATCAATGGCAGATGAACCTAAAATTTCTGAGAGAGCGAGAAGGAGATTGACTTGGGTAGGCTGGAGAGAGCGGGGATGATCATTATAGTGGTAAAATTGCTGATTTCCATCAAAGCTACAGAAAAATGCTGAACTTGTAGACAATTCTAAAGAGGTCTCTGTCTGAGTAACTAAACATGGGGTTATTGGTGGCTAATCAATGAAAAGACAGTGTAAGAAGCAGAGAAGTAAAATAGCCAGAAAAACTTTTCAAAGTAAGTAATATGGAAAAGAACAAAAGTGAAATTGAAATGATAACTCCAGACAAAATAAAGGTAACAGTAAAACAGTAACAAAAATAGAATGAAAAATTTAGTTTATACTTAGTATCAGAAAAAAAAAAGATAGTACATACATAAAATATGAACAGATTGCTGTGATAAAGAGTAATTGGTAACTACCAATTTTTTTAGGTATTAAAATATGATGGCCATAATTTAATAGGAGGGCTGAATTATAGCAGTCTGTGGTTGAAGGTATATATATATATATTATGCTGCCGTTCAGTTCCTAAGACTTGTCCAACTCTGTGACCCCCATGGACTGTAGCTCTCCAGACTTCGCTGTCTTTCACTATCTCCCAGAGTTTACTCAAACTCATGTCCATTGAGTCAATGATGCCATCCAATCATCTCATTTTCTGTCACCCCCTTCTCCTCTTGCCCTCAATCTTTCCTGGCATCAGGGTCTTTTCCAACAAGTTGGCTCTTTGAATCAGGTGGCCAAAATATTGAAGCTTCAGCTTCAGCATCAGTCTTTTCAATGAATATTCAAGGTTGATGTCCTTTAGTACTGACTGGTTTGATCTTGCTATCCAAGGGACTCTCAAGAGTCTTCTCCAGCACCACAATTTGAAAGCATCAATTTTTCAGACACTCAGTCTTCCTTATGGTCCAACTCTCAGATCCATAGATGACTACTGGGAAAACTATAGTTTTGAATATATGGACCTTTGTTGGCAAAGTGATGTTCCCACTTTTTAATACTCTATGTTTCTCATAGCTTTCCTTTCAAGGAGCAAGTATCTTTTAATTTCGTGGCTGCAATCACTGTCCACAGTGATTTTGGAATCCAATAAAATAAAATCTGCAACTGTTTCCCCTTTTCCCCCACCTTTTTGCCATAATCTTAGTTTTTTGAATGTGGAGTTTTAAACTAGCTTTTTCACTCTCCTCTTTCACCCTCACCAAGAGGCTCTTTAGTTCTTCTTTGCTTTCTGCAATTAGAGTGGTATTATCTGCATATCTGAGGTTGTTGATATTTCTCCTGGCAATCTTGATTCCAGTTTGTGATTCATCCAACCTGATATTTTTCATGATGTACTCTGCATGTAAGTTAAATAAGCAGGGTGACAATATACAGCCTTGACTTACTCCTTTCCCAACATTAAACCAGTCTGTTTTTCTATGTCTGGTTCTACCTGTTGCTTCTTGATCTGCATACAGGTTTCTCAGGAAACAAGTAAGGTAGTCTGGTATTTACATCTCTTTAAGAATTTTCCACAGTTTGTTGTGGTCCACACAGTCAAAGACTTTAGTGTAGTCAGTGAAGCAGAAGTAGATGCTGTTTCGGAATTACCTTGCTTTCTCTATGATCCAACAGATATTGGCAATTTGATCTCTGGTTCCTCTGCCTTTCCCAAATCCAGTTTGTACATCTGGAAGTTCTTGGTTCATGTACTATTGTAGCCAAGCTTGAAGGATTTGGGGCATTACTTTGCTAACATGTGAAATGAGCACAATTGTATGGTAATTTGAACATTCTTTGGCATTGCCCTTCTTTGGAAGTGAAATGAAATTTGAATACGTTTTTATATCATATGTGTGCATTTTTTCAATCCATGAGGTTATAAAAGGAATAAAGCAAATTGACTAGTCAATTTGTTGATTCATTACCTAGTATTAACAAATCAATTTGTTTCTATCACTACTCAAAGGAAAATGAAACCTATAAGTGGAAAATACGCAGTGAAATGGCAGGCAAAAGTCAAACATTATCAGTAAAGATGTTAAATTAAATCAGTTACATCTTCACATAAAAAGGCACAATTTTAAAAATTCAATTTAAAAAATCAGCTACACTTTTTTTTATTACTAGATACACAGGAGAGAAAAATTACCACTAAAAGAATGGACCAAAATAGGCTATATGAATACCTGGAGTGGTAATAGCAAAAATTGATTAAATAAAATTTTAATAAATATAATTCTAGTGAAAAAGCATTTGGTTGTACTAAGTGTGTAGCTTACAGAATTAAAAGATGAAATTTTTCAAGAGGATCTAGCAGTCATGGGTCTCTATGCTCTGAGTGATGGGCCATTAAAATTTATAAAGCAAAAACTGTGAGATGTAAGAAGAACGTCATAAAAACACAGTGTAGTGGTTTATAATACAACCCTAATGATGCCTGCCTTACTGATCTATGCAGATGGGATCATTTTTCTTTTCACTAAAGAACACTCTTCAGTATTTCCTTTCCATTGGGTTTGAAGGAATGAATTTTCTGTTTTGATTTGTCTAAAATCATTTTTATTTCACTTCCAGTTTTGACATACAGTTTCACAGGCTATAAAATTCTCAGTTGCAAGTTATTTTCTTTCAGCACTTTGAAGATATTGTTTTCTTATCCTCTGATTTCTTTTTTTTTTTTTTTTTCATCTGTTTATATTTCTGTTCCTCCTTGGAGAACACTATGCTCTTTTTCTCAGCCAGCTGTCAGGATTTTTATTGTCTTCAATTTCCACTTTTGTTTGTTATGATTTGGTGTGCTATTGTTCTTTATTAAAAACAAATCCCTATTACAGTATGCTTTTTAATCTCAGACTTAATTTCCCCATCCCTCATTGCCAAATGTTAATTATACTCCATTCTTGCTCTTCTTCTAGAACTGCAGCTGTAAATAGTTTTTTCTTCTAATCCATGCTCATGAAATATCTTTCCATTTTTTTGTTATTTTCATTTTCTTTAATTTCTTTTTATAATTTTTAGCATACAGGCATTTCACCTCTTTGGTTAAATTTATTCCAAAGTATTTTAGTCTTTTTTGATGAAATTGTAAATGGGATTATTTTCTTAATTTCTTTTTCTGATAGTTTATTATTGGTATACAGAATTTTTGTATGTTGATTTTGAATCCTGTACTTACTGAATTTATTAATTCAAACTGTTTTTGGTGGAATTTTAAAGTTATATATATATGTATGATATCATGTCATCTACAGATAGAAATAGTTGTACTTCTTTCTTTCTGATTTGGATGCTGTTTATTTCTATTCTGATGTAATTTCTCTGGCTAACACCTCCAGTACAGTTTGAATAAAAATGCCTAGCATGGGGATCCTTGTCTTGTTCCTGAGTATAACATTAGTGGTAGACTTGACATACATGGTTTTTATTATATTGAGGTACATTCCCTCTATACTTACTCTGTTGAAAGCTTTTAATCTTGACAAGATGTTTGTCAAATGTTTTTTCTATATCTATTAAGATAAGTATATGAATTTTATTTTTCATTTTGTTAATATGGTGTATTGTCCTTGGGTGGTTCAGTGGTAGAATTTTCACCTGTCATGCAGGAGGCCCAGCTTTGATTCTCAGTTCATGCAGCCACAGCATCCCCTTTGGAGTTTTCTGATGGCTCAGTAGATAAAGAATCTGCCTGCTATGTAGGAGACATAGGAGATGTGGGTTTGATCCCTGGGTTGGAAAGATTCCCCAGAGAAGGAAGTGGCAACCACTCTGGTATTCTTGTCTGAAAAATCCTATAGACAGAAGAGCCTGATGGGCAACAGTCCCATAGGTTGCAAAGAGTTGGACATGACTGAGTGGCTAAGCACACACATATGGTGTCTCACATTGATTGATTTGTGTAGTTGAACCGTCTTTGCATCCTAGAGATAGATCCCACTTGATTCTGGTATATGATCCTTTTAATGTGTTGTTGAATTTGGTTTGCTAATATTTTGTTGAGGATATTGCCTCTCTGTTCATCAGGAATATTGACCTGTAATTCTCTTTTTAGAAGGATTCTTGTCTGAGTTTAGTAGAGTAATTCTGCCCTCATAAAGTGAGTTTGAAAGTATTTCATCATCCTCTATTTTGGGGAAGAGTTGGAAGATTGATATTAATTCATCTTTAAATATTTTATTTGTTATTTTGTTGTCAACTCATGTCCTAATCTTTTGCGTCCTCATGGACTATAACCCACCGAGATCTTCTGTCCATGGGTTTCCCAGGCAAGAATACTGGAGTGGGTTGCCATTTCCTTCTCCAGGGGATCTTCTCCACCCAAGGATCGAACCCATGTCTCCAACATTGGAAGGCAGATTCTTTGCCACTGAGCCACAATTCACCAATGAAAGTCATTTGATGCTGCATCTTTCATTGTTGGAGGGTTTTGAGTGCTGATTCGATATTATTTGGCCCATTCAGATTTTTTATTTCATGATTTAGTCTTGATAGGTTTTATGTTTCTAGAAGTTTATTCATTTCTTTTAGGTAGTACAATTTGTTGATGTATAATTGTTCATAGTACTCTCATAATCTTTTGTGGATTTTTTGCTATTAGTTGTAATGTTTCCTCTTTCATTTTAAATTTTATTTATTTAAGTTTTCTCTCTATTTTCTTGGTGAGTGTAGCTAAAGTTTTGTTAATTTTGCTCAAAGCCAGCTCCTAAGTTTATTGATCTTTTCTATTATAATTTTAGTCTTTTAAATTTATTTCTGCTCTGATCTTTGTCATTTCCTTTTTTTTAATTCATTTTAGGCTTCATTCTCTTTGTTCTAGTTCTTGAGGTGCAAACTTAAGGTATTTATGTGAACTTTGTTTTCCCCTTAATGTAGTCACTTATTGTTTTGAACTCCCTCTTAGAATTGTTTTTGCTGCATCTCATAAGTTTTGTTATGTTTATTTCTATTTTCATTTGTCTCAAGGTATTTTTAATTTCTCTCTTGCTTTCTTCTTTGACCCATTGATTTTATAGTAGAATGTTGTTTAATCTCCACATTTTTGTGAATTTTTGTTTTCTTCCTGTGATTCACTTCTAGTTTTATATACCAGTGTGGTTGGAAAAGATGTTTATGTGATTTCAATCTTCTTAAATTTGTAAAGAGTCACTGACATACTATCTGTCCTAGAGAATGTTTCGTGTGTGCTTGAGAAGAATGTCTATGCTGCTGTTATTGGATAGAAATATCTGTAAATGTCTGTTAAGTCTGCCAGACATGTGTACAAACTCAATCCAGGAAGATTCTGGTGACCTTGGGTTGGCCACAGGGAGAACTCAAGAGATAATTTTAACCTCTCCTGTCTCTGGAGAGGACTGCAGTCTACTCTTGAATATGTGCTAAATTAGAAGACTGACCCCCCAGGGCAAAGTTTTTAAAGTGTGCAAATAATCCTCGTTCTGGGAAAGATTGGAGATGGATGTTTCTGTCTGTTCTCTTTGCACTGAGCCCTTGAGGGGTGGTTGGGTAAGAAGTGCTTTTTACTTGTAAGAAATGCTCCCATAGTTGTGTGGAATCAGGAACTCAAGTCCCATTGACAGCAGAGCTGGGAGATTAACAAAAGAGTGTACCTTCTGGGCAGTAGCCAAAGCTGGGGCCTCAGGTGTGTGTGTATGCTCTTTCCAGGGAGCAGGACAGAGGAACAGTGCAAAGATAGCACTTTTCACCCTCCCTGAATATTACTTGGAAGGACTGATGCTGAAGCTGAAGCTCCAATACTTTGGCCACCTGACATGAAGAGCCACTCCTTTGAAAATATCCTAAGGCTGGGAAAGATTGAGGGTGCAGGAGAAGATGGAGACAGAGGATGAGATGGTTGGATGGCATCATCAACTCAGTAGACATGAGTTTGAGTCAAACTCTGGGAGATAGTGAAGGACAGGGAAGCCTGGCGTGCTGCAGCTCATTGGGTCAAAAAGAATCAGACAGGATTAAGTGACTGAACAGCAAAACTCTCCCAGGTCTCTGGAGAGGATTGCCTTTTGACCCCTTGTTGTTTTTCAGTTGCCAAGTCATGTCTGACTCTTTGTGACCCCCTGATGCTGCTGCTGCTGCTAAGTCGCTTCAGTCGTGTCCGACTCTGTGCGACCCCATAGATGGCAGCCCACCAGGCTCCTCTGTCCCTGGGATTCTCCAGGTCCCTAGATGCAGGTAAAATTAGAAGCCGACCCTCAGGCCATAGCTTTTAAGATATACAAATTGGCCTCTTTCAGAGGCGGACTGAGAGACAGCTGTTTCTGACTGAAGTCTCTGTTCTAAGCTCTGGTGGTAGCCAGTTAAGAACTATTTTTCTTGTTTGCTACAGTCCCAGGGACTCTGGAATACAGCCTTGATGGCTCCCAGAGACAGTGGATCAAGGGATACATCCTCTTGGTGGCACCCATAGAAACCAGGCCTCCAGACTGTGCTCAGATAGTGCTCAGCTCCTTTCAGGAGATACCTTGGCCTGGAGCAAGATAGAGGGAGAATGTAGAGATGACTTCAGCTGGCCTTTCCAATCACAGTCAGTGCCCCAGTGCATGCTAGTTTAGGACCTTTAGGCTACAGCTTCTAAAATATGCAAACTGGCTTCTTTCTGGAAAAGGCTGAGAGATGTGAATTTCTGTCTCCTCATTCTGTGCTGAGCCTTTGGGGGATACCCCTGCGAGTCCCCTCAAGCCATTAAGAACTATTTCTCTGTTTTTCATAGTCTGCTGTATCTCATGGAAGCAATCACCTTTGAAGTGGTACTTTCATTTGGTTGCTCTAAATATTTATAAATAGTTTTTACTTTAATAATGCTTAATATTGTATAACAAAAATGAAAAGTTACAAATGCTTATTTTATTTACCATTTATACATCACAATTATTATTTGCATATGTAGCTATTACTGGACTATCTAAATAAACCTACTTTCTTGAAATAATGATATTTCAAGAAGAAATGAAATACAAGAGATTTCTGCTCTCTGATCTGTATTCTTATTAAAATCCTGGTAAATATGTGTGTGTGTGTATATATATATATATATCAGAAACAGAAAAATTAATAGATTTAATATGACTTCCATGGTAGCTCAGCAGTAAAGAATCGACCTTTAATGCAGGAGACTGCCTGGAATTCAGGAGATGACAAGGGTTCAGTCCTTAGGTGGAGAAGATCACTTGGAGAAGGAAATGGCAACCCACTCCAGTATTCTTGCCTGGGAAATCCCATGGACAGAGGAGACTAAAGGAGTCAAAAGAGTTTGACATGACTTAGCAACTAAATCAACCCCTATATAAATATGTGCAGAAATAATCCTTAAAACTAGTAAATACATCTTCAAAAAGCTATCTATGGATTATTTTCAAAATAAAGTTAAATAAAAATGATTCAGTGTACACTCAGATTTTTATCTGGATCTTAAAAGTTGGGATCCAATGCTTTAAATTTAACTTTGATGACCATTAGAGTAAAATAAATATTTTTTCTTATGAATGAAAAATCTATCCTTCTGATATAAATCAATTTTTTTAATTGATTGGGGATTATTTTTGAATTTAGCTGACTAATTGTCAGAATATGTTGAGGTGATTTTCTTTTCCTAATTTGTAACAACAGCAACAACAAAATCAATCATTTGTTGAGCACTTAATCTATGCTGAGTATTTGACAGATATTTTACTGACACTCACATTAGTTAAATTTAGCAGAAAGTAAAAGTGGAAGTGTGCTCAGTCTTGTCCGACTCTTTGCGACCCCATGGACTTTAGCTTACCAGGCTCCTCTGTCCATGGGATTTTCCAGGCAACAGTACTAGAGTGGTTTGCTATTTCCTTCTCCAGGGGATATATTCCCAACCCAGGGATCGAACCCAGGTCTCCTGCATTGTAGACAGATGCTTTACCACCTGAGCCACCAGGGAAGCACAAATTTGGTAGACCACCTTCTAAACCTAGGGCTAACCAACTGAAATTTTCATTAAATCTAATGTAGCATATTAATAGATTCTCCTACTATCATATCAAAAGTGCATTTACAAAGAAATCATACTTGTATAAGGTGATTTGTTCTTTTCATATAATTTGAAAACAGATTTACAGCTATATTATTATTTTTATTTAAATTCATAAGCCTTTCATTGAGAAAGGCTTATAATTTTCTGTTAAGATATATTTTTGAAACAGTTTTTGATATTATGGATTATATTAAATAGCATATATATTTTAGTGTGAGATTTAGAAATTATATCAATTAGATTTCCTGGACCCTTAACTATGCATATGTTGCTTTAATAATTTAAAAATCATTCTTTTAAAATACTTGTGTTTGTAATCTGCTCTATGTAAGGGAAATAATTTAGCCTAAATTTAAAATTTCCTCTATCCTTTTACATTTCTAACTTCCCACATCTGCAAATTTAACCTGATATTTAACACTTTAATGAAGAGGAAGACAGTGATAAGGATAACATTTTTCTCTAATTAATTTTTGTCGATATTTTTATTTTTATATTCATATTCAAATTCTATACTCATTATCCCAATAACTCTCTGTTTCTTGGTTCTCAATTACAGCAATCAGTGATTTCATATTATTTTTTCTCTACTTTTGGATTTTTACTTCGATTAATCTTTTAATTAGCTGGAATACACTTTGAGTACTTTTTTTTAAAGGAAGGTTAAATGTGTTTTATATTTCTAAGCACACATGTCACTGAGATTTTTCCACATGAGTAATAACCTCTGCATTCAGGGTTCTTGGATTATAAAATGTATCTCTTCAAGTCTCTGTGAACGATATTTCCTTTCAGTTTGGCATGTAGTTCCAGAATGACTCTGTTACTCTCATAATTAGTTTTTTGCTGATACATTGTAGACTACATTTTTTAGCTCAAAAACATTTTTAAAATATATTTATGATTATTTTGTTTCATTTTCTCTTCTTTACGAACAGTGATTGCTTTTTACATTTAATTTTGATCTTCTGTTATCTCTCTTACTATTCCCATTATTGTCCTTTTTTCTTTTGTCAAGAACTTCTCAAGTATATCAATAAATAGGTTTCTTCAGAATCAGTTTAGCTTAGTTTTAATTCTGCTTGTTTTTTTTTTTTACACTTCTACATTTTTTTTTCTTATTTTACTCAGATTCCTTTAATTATCTGCCTGTTCCTTTTCTTATTTAGCTTGCTACATATTCTTTTAAGCCTACAGCATTTTCATATTTACCCATTTTCTTTGGGTACCCCTGTTTGTTCTTTGACACCATGACCTTTCATCAGGTATTTAATGTGTTCCTCTATTTTGTTCTATTGTTTATTCTTTTTCCTATTTGCTAGATTACACCAATAACACAAATGACCCCTACTTTCCAATAACTCAGTGTATTTCTACCCTTCTCTTGTGTGGTAAACTTTTTTCCTTATGTTGTAGATATTCATATACATGTATAAAGAGATATATTTTTTCTTTTTATCCATGCTTGCAATAATGATAACATGTGAATCAGAGTCAAGAGACAGAGACCACACTAGTTATATGAACTGTGAAAATTTAATATAAAAATTTATTAACTAGATGGATGTTTAGCTCTCAAATGATGCTTATTTCTTAATTAACCTCATTGTGAGAGGCAACATCTACCCTAATGTGCGGGCTTAACTCTGTGATGGAGGACTCTGGCTTCTGCAGAATCCCATATTATCACAGTCAGAGGCCAAAAGAATCCATACAGATTTCAGTCTGCTCAGTGAGGCTTCACGCTCACCTCCTCTGTACATTCATCTTTTCATCTGTTCTGCCTGCCTTGTGGATCTCAAACTCCAGCAACAGTTGTAACAGCTTTGTAGAAAATATTCTTCTGGATACAGATGATTTCCTACAACTGTATAAAGTCAAATTCCTGCCACACACCTTCCTCTCTGTCTCTCTCATCTCCTACTAGTACTGCTTCTGATCGATTCTGGCATACAAGGAAATAAATATATCTAGCCAGGTGCAACAGATATGTGGATTGCCCCAGCTTCTTTCATCATTCTTGAGAACACTGCTAAAATTTACACATTGTCTTGGCCAGAGAATCTGAAAAGATAGTACTACAGAATATTTACAACTATATGCTTTATTATAAACTAGACTGTATAGCAGAAAATTATTTTCCTATTTCCCCACATTTCACGAAGAGTTTTGTTTTCTGGGATACTTCTAGAACCAGTAGGGTATTTCTAAATATGTTGTACCCTATGGTAGTCTACCTCAGGTCTTATTTTTCCATTTAAGTTTAGTTTCAAAATGGATTAAAGAGATGTATGATAGTTAGGGAGTTTGGAATTGACATGTACACACTGTGATATTTAAAGTGGATAACCAACAAGGACCTACGGTATAGAGCAGGATACTCTACTCAATATTATGTAACAACCTAAATGGGAAATGAAATCTATTTCAAACAAATCTATTTTTGAAATATTCAAAATCTGTTTTAAAAAGAATAGATACATGAATATGTATAACTGGATCACTGTGGTACACCTGAAGTTAACAAAACATTATTGATCAATTATACTCCAATATAAAATAAAAATTTTTTAAATAAATAAAATAAATAAATAAATACAAAAAAAGAGATGTACAATATGGAGGTGTTGCTGGAGGCAATAGACTTGTACCATCTTTAAAAAATTCTTGAACTGTAAGTTCAAGGAGGTAATAGAAGCATGTATAGCATAGTTTCATACTTGATACAGTTCTTGATTTTTCCAAGCTAGACAGTTATTCAAAATGTTTTAATATTTCTTACTAATTTTTATTGACTGGGGTATTTTTATTATTTCAGATCACATTTTTTCCTTAGTTAATTTGCATTGATGGTAAAGAAATAGACCCTTTTGAGATTTTGGTCAATTACAAACTTGCTTCTGCTTTTGAAATTACTGCTAATTTGTGTTCTCTTGAATGTAGTTATATCATTTAACCAGAAGTGAAAGAAATACCACCATTTAAACCTGAAGCCTTCTAATAGTTCTCTTTTTTTCCTTATAAACATACAATTAGGACTTATTACTAAAGCTGGAAGTATATATAAAAAATAGAAAATATGGATACAAAAATAAAATAGTTAAGAGACATTTGAAACCCAGAAAAGAATAATGTTAAAATATTGAGGTAGACTCTTCCAGATAATTTCCCTTAAAAGTAAGTGTCTTTTAATTCCATGGCTACAGTCACCATCTGCAGTGATTTTGGAGGTCCTAAAAAATAAATTAAAAGATGCTTACTCCTTGGAAGAAAAAGTTATGACCAACCTAGACAGCATATTAAAAAGCAGAGACGTTAGTTTGTCAACAAAGTTCTGTCTAGTCAAGGCTATGGATTTTCCAGTAGTCATGTGTGGATGTGAGAGTTGGACTATAAACAAAGCTAAACACTGAAGAACTGATGCTTTTGTTGGAGAAGACTCTTAAGAGTCTCTTGAACAGCAAGGAGATCCAACCAGTCCATCATAAAGGAGATCAGTCCTGGGTGTACATTGGAAGGACTGTTGCTGAAGCTAAAGCTCCAATACTTTGGCCACCTGATGTGAAGAGCTGACTCATTTGAAAAGACCGGATGCTGGGAAAGATTGAGGGCAGGAAGTGAAGGGGACAACAGAGGATGAGATGGTTGGGTGGCATGACCGACACAATGGACATGAGTTTGGGTGGACTCCAGGAGTTGGTGATGGACAGGGAGACCTGGCGTGCTGCGGTTCACGGGGTCGCAAAGAGTTGGACACGACTGAGCTACTGAACTGAACTGAACTGAGAAAATAAAGTCTATCACTGTTTCATTGTTTCCCCGTCTATTTGCCATAAAGTGATGGGACCAGAAGTCATGATCTTAGTTTTGTGAGTGTTGACCTTTAAGCCAACTTTTTCATTCTCCTCTTTCACTTTCATCAAGAGGCTCTTTAGTTCTTTTTCACTTTCTTCCATAAAGGTGGTGTTGTCTGCATATCTGAGGTTATGGCTATTTCTCCCAGCAATCTTGATTCCAGCTTGTGCTTCATCCAGTCCAGTATTTCTCAGGATGCACTCCACATATAAATTAAATAAGTAGGGTGACAGTATATAGCCTTGATGTACTCCTTTCTCGATTTGGNTCCATAAAGGTGGTGTTGTCTGCATATCTGAGGTTATGGCTATTTCTCCCAGCAATCTTGATTCCAGCTTGTGCTTCATCCAGTCCAGTATTTCTCAGGATGCACTCCACATATAAATTAAATAAGTAGGGTGACAGTATATAGCCTTGATGTACTCCTTTCTCGATTTGGAACCAGTCTGTTTTTTGATGTCCAGTTCTAACTGTTGCTTCTTGACCTGCATTTCTCAAGTTTAAAACTTTTCAGACATTATTTCTTCAGTTCAGTTCAGTTCAGTTGCTCAGTCATGTCCGACAACCCCATGAATTGCAGCACGCCAAGCCTCCCTGTCCATCACCAGCTCCCAGAGTTCACTCAGACTCACGTCCATTGAGTCAGTGATGCCATCCAGCCATCTCATTCTCAGTCATCCCCTTCTCCTCCTGCCCACAGTCCCTCCCAGCATCAAAGTCTTTTCCAATGANTTTTTTTTTTTTTAAGTTTTTGAAAACTTAAAAAAATTAATGTTTTATTGAAGGATAATTGCTTTACAGAATTTTGTTGTTTTCTGTCAAACCTCAAATTGAATCAGCCATAGGTGTACATATATTCCCTCCCCTTTGAAACTCTCTCCCATCTCCCTCCCCGTCCCACTCCTCTAGGTTGATACAGAGCCCCGTTTGGATTTCCTGAGCCATACCGCAGATTTCTATTGGCTATCTATTTTACAAATGGTAATGTAAGTTTCCATGTTACTCTTTCCATACATCTCACCCTTTCCTCCCCTCTCCCCATGCCCATAAGTCTATTCTCTCTGTCTGTTTCTCCACTGCTGCCCGATAAATAAATTCTTCAGTACCATCCATTCAGCTTTGATTTCAGTTAGTGTGTATTTCAGCTTTAAAAGTCTACTTCATTCTTATACTTTCTATATCTTTGCTGAGATTTCTCTTTGCTGAGGTGTTCTGTTGTTTGAAAAATCTGCTTCAAGCCTGCTTTTAGTTTCTTGTTGAAGTATTTTTATCATGGTTGCTTTAAAATATTTGTCAGATTATTCTCACNCTTTGATTTCAGTTAGTGTGTATTTCAGCTTTAAAAGTCTACTTCATTCTTATACTTTCTATATCTTTGCTGAGATTTCTCTTTGCTGAGGTGTTCTGTTGTTTGAAAAATCTGCTTCAAGCCTGCTTTTAGTTTCTTGTTGAAGTATTTTTATCATGGTTGCTTTAAAATATTTGTCAGATTATTCTCACATGTCTGTCATCTCAATGCTAACATATAGTGAATATATATATATATATATATATATATACTTGCCTTTAAGGTCTTCCTTGTCCTTGGTATGATGAGTGATTTCTGATTGAAACCTGGATATTTTCATGATATGTTTTGAGTCTGGGTCTTATTTAAACCTCTCTTTTCACTGGCTTTGTTTGATACTTCTCTGGAAGAGGGAAAGCTGTCTCGTACTGTTTAAAAGCTTAGATTCCCCACTTTGCCTCTCTTAACACCTGATCTGGTTAGGGAAGGCTCTTCACCGTTGCCAGTCATGGATGGTTGTGTTGCAACTGACACGATGGTGGAATGGCCTCAATACTACTGAGAGGTAGTAAAGGTCCTCAGACTTCACTAAGCCTGCTCTATCACCATCCCACTAGGAAATGGGAAGGCATGGAAGTCCAGACTTCCCATATGGTCTCCATTTACACTGCGAAGGGGTCTTGTAATGACAAGAGGGGATGAAAGTCCTAGGTCCCTACTGGCACCCTCAGATACCATCCCTGCAGAGGCATGAGGGCACCTCTTTATGGCCTTGAGGGGAGGAAATTTAAGCTCTCACTTGGTCTTTCCTGGCGTGGGTGCAAATGGAGTCATAGGTTTTTCTCTGGATTTTGGCTGGAGTAGGGTAATTATTTGGCTTCCCTGGTGGCTCAGTGGAAAAGAAACCTCCTGCCAATGCAGGAATCATGGGTTCTATCCCTGGGTCAGTAAGATCCCCTGGAGGGGGAAATTGGCAACCCACTCCAGTATTCTTGTCTGGGAAATCCCGTGACAGAGAGGCCTAGTGGGCTATAGTCCATGGGGGCACAAAAGAGTCGGACACAACTTGGTAAAAAAAAAAAAAAAACAACAACTACAATGGTGATTATTGTCTGCAAGTTTTCTGTCTCCTTAGACTGCTCATTTTCTGGACCTTTGGTAGAGAGACTGATCTTTGTTGGGCCTTTGGCTACTCTTATTGCTATTTCTGAGTTGCTGGCCTCTCAGTTCCACATCTGGGATGGTATGAGAGAAAAAGAAAGCATAGGAAATTCACTGCTCTATTATTTTCTGAGACCAAATCTTTGGCTGGCCTGTCTTTGTCCACATTTCATCTTCCTCTTCTCCTTCTCCTCCTTCTTCATTTTTGAAAATTATATAATTTATAATTATAAATTTTATAGTTATATATAAATATATACTTTATATTTATAAATATAGAAATTATAAATAATATAAATTATAACATATAGTTTATAATTATAATATCCAGGGTTTGTTGAACTTAGGTGGTACAATAAAGAAATGTATGTGCAATTCATCTTTGCCTAATTAGAAGTCATCCCAGGTCTGGTATGTCTACATTTTTATTATTTAACTACTTTGTTGTCATTCAGTTGCTCAATCATGTATGACTCTTTGCAGTCCCACAGACTGCAGCAGGCCAGGCTTCCCCGTCCTTCAGTATCTCCTGGAGTTTGCTCAAACTCATGTCCATTGAGTCAGTGATGCCTTTCAACCATTTTAGCCTCTGTTGTTCCCTTCTTCTCCTTCCTTGAATCTTTCCCAGCATCACAGTCTTTTCCTGATGATTTGACTCTTTGCATCAGGTAACCAAGGTACTGGAGCTTCAGTTTCAGCATGAGTCTTTCCAATCAATATTCAGGGTTTATTTCCTTTAGTATTGACTGGTTTGATCTCTTTGCTGTCCAAAGGATTCTCGAGTCTTCTCCAACACCACAGTTTGAAAGCATCAATTTAACTACTACTTTGCATATTTTTGTGTTTTTTTCCTTCCAAAATGGCACTTGGTTAAGTTGTTTTGAGGACATTTTTATATTAAGGTTGGGCTCCCCTGCTAGCTCAGATGGTAAAGACTCTGCCTGCAATGCAGGAGACCCAGGTTTGTTTCCTAGGTTGGGAAGATCCCCTGGAGAATGTAATGGCAATCCACTCCAGTATTTTTGCCTGAGGAATTCTTTGGACAGAGGAGTCGGGTGGGCTAAAGTCCATAGGGTCGCAAAAAATCAGACAAGAATCAGCAACTAACAACAAAGACATACATTAAGGTTGTTACTTATTTTTTCGTATATGAGCAAATGTTTTATGAAACTTTTTATCTGACTATTAATTTCACTTATGGTGTTTTTTCAGCCACATAAAGTTTAAAACTCTCTATGGAAAAACATTTGTAATAGTTATCCTTTTGAATTCGTCCATTGTTTTGAACTTATGTATTTTATGACCATTCTGCAATTCAATAAATTTTTCATGAATATTTTTTATTTTCTTATTTTAAATTTGTTTCTTTTGGTTTGTTTTACATTTAATTCTTTAATCCATATGGAATTTGTGTGTGTAATAAGATAAAGCTATAATGTAATATTTTGTTTTATGAAAGAATCAACAAATCATGCCACTATCCTTACTAAATCATTTTTTCCTTTCTTTAGTGTCTAGAATTACCTCCATGTGCTCTGATTTCCATGATGTGATGCTATTTTCTAAGTTTTCTACTCTGAAATTTCTTATAAAGCCACCATTCCATTTAACCAGAGGCCCTAACCTTTTATCTCTGTCTTGCTTTGTCAACAAGAAAGATCTCACCTCCACAGTTCATTAATTCCTAATGCCCTCTACTCTTACTTCCTCTGACTGACTATCAGATATCAGTCAGATATAATTTGAGACAACTGAATATCTGGGAATAAAAAGCCAAGGATGTTATTTATTTCTCTTTTGCTAAAAAAAATGATATTTCCCATTATTCTATAAAAGAAACATTGTTTGTGGCGCCAATGCTAGAGAACATTGAAATAAAATGGTGACAGAAACAGACTATTTAAAGAAGAGAGTCAAGAAAGTTCTTTTATAATTCATCAAGATGAATTCTGGAAGTTTCTTGCATTTTATTTGTCCTTAACTAAACTTGGCATTAAATACAATAACTAAAGCACTATTTTATTGAAGGGTAATTGATTTTGGAATAAAGCAAATACGATTTTGAAGCTACCTGGTTTCCACAATGTAGAAGTTAAATGTCCAAAAGAAAGTCAGTTTTGCTCCTTTGAACCTTGTTTTCTTTATAAATAATATTGGTTACCAGAGGGGAGAGAGAAAAGGGAAGGGGCAAGATCAAGGTGAGGATGAAGAGATACAAACTACTATGTATAAATAAATAAGCTACGAGGATATATTTTACAGCACAGGAAATAAAGCCAATATTTTATAATAACTTAAATGGAGTATAATCTGAAAAATTGTTGAATCATTCCTCATTATCTGTGAAGGTTTTGCTGTTGTTGTTCACTTGCTCAGTTATGTCTGAGCATGCCATAACTGCAGCATGCCAGGCTTCCCTGTCCTTCACTGTCTCCTGGAGTTTGCTCAAATTCACATCCACTGAGTCGATGATGCTATCCAATCATCTCAGTCTCTGTTGCCTCTTCTCCTCCTGCCCTCAATCTTTCCCAGAATCAGGGTCTTTTCCAATGAGGTGACTCTTTGCATCAGGTGGCCAAAGTATTGGAGCTTCAGCTTCAGCATCAGTCCTTGCAATCAATATTCAGGACTGATTTCCTTTAGGATGGACTGGTTGGATCTCCTTGCAGGCCAAGGGACTCTCAAGAATCTTCTCAAGCATGACAATTTGAAAACATTTATTCTTCAGGACTCAGGCTTATTTATAGTCTATTTTAGACAAGTTATTTAATCTCATGTATCTTAACTTCCTCATCCATAAATGGATCTAATGTTAGGAGTTACTTTGTAGAGCTATCATGCCTGACACATAACAAGTTCTCAGTAAAATAGTAACTCATTAGCTTGAATTCAAGCTCGTCATCTTCCAGATGGGGAAGCTGATCCAGAGGATGAACTGAGTTGGCAGAGCAAGGACTGTGTGTGTGTTATTCGCTTAGTCATGTCCAACTCTTTGTGACCCCATAGACTGTAGCCCACCAGGGTCCTCTGTCCATGGAATTCTCCAGGCAAGAATACTGGAGTGGATTGCCATTCCTTTCTCCAGGGGATCTTCCCAACCCAGGAAATGAACCTGGGCCTCCTGCATTGCAGGCAGATTCTTTATTGTCTGAACTATCACGGTATCTTCTATTACAGTTCTCATTTCCTGATCCTCTGGACCCAAGATGGCTACCAAAGAGTCTCAGGGTGAATCCTTCCCACAGAGGAAAGGGAATTATGCTGTAAGTATGAGGGAAGAATTATCTGATCTATAAATTAATGTATATCATGTCTGATTTTGAGGCATCAAACAAATCCAAAATAGGCAAATCTTTGAAAAAGACATTTTGTTTTGTTTTGCATGGGCATCTTTCCTGCTTGATAATTAAGAAAATTGAAGTGAAAATTGAACTATGTTGATCATAAAAATTACATCTAGCAACATAAGTTTCAAAAAGAAGAGACTTTTTTTTTTTTTCAAAAAGAGGACATTTATGCTTCCTGTAACTACTCACTATATTATGCTTTTTCTGTCAACAGAGTATGAGGTTCTAGATAAACAATTCCACTGAGATTCATAGAGGGGAGGACAATACTACTTAATTTTAATCTTTTTCCCAAAAGCAATGCATTATAAAATATGGTTTAGAGTTTAAACTGAGATAAACCTTGTTAACGGTCAGGAGAAAAAAAAACCAGTCTATGTCAGACCATATGTTCTGTTGTTTTCTTAATTTGGAAAACACAGAGAGTGCTAGTTCTTTATGTTCAGCAAGCATGTACAGACCGTTCTTTCTAGCTACACCATTACTCCTTTTAAAAAAACAGAACATGCTCCATGAATAGGCCTTTCCATAGGGCCTCAATTTTAATTTTCCAGAGTTTGGAGAAGCATTATCCATCAAGTTCCCTCCACTGTTGAGAATAATGCTGTTTTTGTCACACATGGGGTCTATTTTGAGCTCAAATATGCACACCGACAGTATAGACTATAGGCCTGCAGAACTGTCACCACAATGCCCCATTAAAAACTGTCCCTATAGCAAGATCACTTCATTTTAGCAGGCTGTTCTGCTTACTACATTCTTCCTGGCTTCACAGTTCAGCACAGTCAAACAAGGTGATGGCATTTTTAAGGCTCCAGGTTTTATTGGTCTTCAAATTAAGGTAGGTGGCCAGGTGCTATTTCAGAGCTTCATTGGGGCAACCTCATGATAAATTTGAGTACATCGAAACTATAAGGGGGTACTTATTTTATACTGGAAACATAAATACTGGTTTATGAAAATGGCTGCTGTAACAGGAAGTGACTTCAGATATCATTACCTGAAATAAGATTGTGGAAAGGTCTAGCTTTAATCTGAACGATCGTTAAAACCTGGGACATATTGCTTTTCAATGACTCTGTATTAGAATCCAAGTGATGTCTATTTGCATTGTGAGCTTTCTACTTACTGAATGCTAGTAAAAACCCTGTACTTTAATTATTTCACACATATTTGTATGTTTTCTAATTTTCTATGAAGACACAACATTAAAGATATATACCATGATCCATACACAATCATGTCTTCTCTTTGAGTTATACCCTTTGCCCAGAAATAAATTTCGCTCAAAATTAGAGCATGCCTGTACATAAGAAAAGAGCCTCATGTGAAGATTAGGGTAGGGAGAGTTAAGTTAAAGGATAGATATTTGAAGTCACAAGACTTGAAAGGAATTCTAAGCATAGTAGAAGTGTGTGAGTAAAGAAAAGATCATTTAACATTTTAGCTTTTCTTTTCTTCTTCTAAAATGATAGCAATGGGTTTCTGTGTATTCGGTTGCTTTAGTCATGTCTGACTCTTTGCGGCCCCATAAACTGTAGCCCACCAGCCTCCTCTGTCCGTGGGATTCTCCAGAGAAGAATACTGGAATGTATTGCCATGCCCTCCTCCAGGGGATCTTCCCAACATCTCCTGCGTTGCAGACTGATATTAACCACTGAGACAATGCATGCAAAGAACTCAACAACAACAACAAGTATTATCTGTCCTTCCTCTCAACAAATAGTTTGCCAAGTTCTTTTTGAACCTGCTTTGTGTTTTGCAAAATAGTGTCTAAGTAAAGCTTTAGTTGCTCAGTAATGTCCAACTCTTTGACAGACCCCATGAACTATAACCCTCCAGGCTCATCTGTCCATGGAATTCTCCAGGCAAGAATACTGGAATGGATAGACATTCCCTTCTTCAGGGCATCTTCCTGACACAGGGATAGAACCCAGGTCTCCTGCGTTGGCAGGTGGATTCTTTGCCATTTGAGCCACCAAGGAAGCCCATCTAAGTAAAAGAATGTGCAGTGTATATATACATTTATGTCATTTATGTACCTGATTTTAAATGTTCATGACTAAGTGCAGCTAAAAACTAAATAATCAAATGTATAAAACTTGCTATTTTTCTTCAGGTAAAAGATTTTAGAATTTTCAAATTCACTTTGATAAACTCTCTCATCTACTACTTTATATAATTCTTTACTTTGTTAATTGAATTTAGTGAAACACATTCTGTGTGGGAATTCATTCTCAAGAGCAGAACTAGCTCAGGCATCTATTAGAAGTTCATTTATTCTTCTATCCAACACTATCCCGAGTGGGTATGCAGCTGTCTAAGATTTAGAGCTGTTTTGCAGATCATTTAGAACAATTCAGAGTCAATAAAATATTAACAGTTTGGAAAGCAGGCTATTAAGAATATAAAAATAAAACTGTGGTTTTCTAACAAGTTTTGTAAACAAGTAAACATGGACAAAAATTTAGAGATCTCATGACTTTGTTTTAATAATTGGAAAATGCAGCAAAATTAATGTCTAAGTAAAAATTTTAGCTAGAAAATTTCAAGCATTAGGCTAAAGACCAGAGAACCAGGGATTTAAAATACTCATAAAATGTCATTCATTTCAAGTATGATTAACTCAGAGGACACAATAAACATAAATAAATGTTCTCCAGGGTTCTGGTTAGTCTTTTTATTCTAAGCCTACTTGTACTCTGAGAGAGACTGATTTCTTGATTTTATAAATACAACATAAATATACAATTGCAGATTTTCACCTTCGGTTCAATCTTTCTCCTGTACTTTATATCTAATATTCTACTAGCTCTACTCTTTATAAAAAAAGAACTTTTCTGGATTGATAACCATTAGGAACCAAAACTCTTGTCATTTAAGCCTTTTCTAGGTGACAAAACAAAAATGTGATAAGAAATAATTTGTTTTAAACTTTAAATAAAAGGCATCTTTCTCTTCTTTTCTTCATTAGTAGAGAACAAAATAAAAAACAACCCATAATTTTGGTCTTGTTTTCCAACTTTCATTGGAAAAAAGGTAATCCTAATTTCAAGTAATAAATAAATCTTGGCATAATTAAATTGTGCTATGACACTAAATTATAGAGCCAGTCAGTCAGTTCACTCAGTCATGTCTGACTCTTTGCAGCCTCATGGACTGCAGCATGCCAGACCTCCCTGTCCATCACCAACTCCCAGAGTTTACTCAAACTAATGTCCATTGAGAGAGTGATGCCATCTAACCATCTCATCCTCTCTCATCTCCTTCTCCTGCCCGCAATCTTTCCCAGCATCAGGGTCTTTTCCAGTGAGTCAGTTCTTCACATCAGGTGGCCAAAGTATTGGAGTTTCAGCTTCAGCAATAGTCCTTCCAATGAATAGTCAGGACTGACTTCCTTTAGGATGGACTGGTTGGATCTCCTTGCTGTTCAAGAGACTCTTAAGAGTCTTTTCCAACACCACAGTTCAAAAGCATCAATTTTTCGGTGCTCAGTTTTCTTTATAGTCCTACTCTCAAATCCATACATGACTACTAGAAAAACCATAGCTTTGACTAGATGGACTTTGTTGGCAAAGTAATGTCTCTGTTTTTTAATAAGCTGTCTAGGTTGGTCATAACTTTTCTTCCAAGGAGTAAGCGTCTTTTAATTTCATTGCTGCAATCACCATCTGCAGTGATTTGGGAGCCCCCCAAAATAAAGTCTGCCACTGTTTCCACTGTTTCCCCATCTATTTCCCATGAAGTGATGGGACCAGATGTCATGATCTTAGTTTTCTGAATGTTGAGTTTTCAGCCAACTTTTTCACTCTACTCTTTCACTTTCATCAAGAGGCTCTTCAGTTCTTCTTCACTTTCGGCCATAAGGGTGGTTTCATCTGCATATCTGAGGTTATTGACATTTATCCCAGCAATCTTGATTCCAGCTTGTGCTTCATCCATTCCAGCATTTCTCAGGATGTATTCTGCATATAGATTAAATATGCAGGGTGCCAATAGACAGCCTTGATGTACTCCTTTCCCAATTTGGAACCAGTCTGTTGTTCCATGTCCAGTTCTGACTATTGCTTCTGGCCCTGCATACAGATTTCTTAAGAGGCAGGTCAGGTGGTCTAGTATTCCCATCTCTTGAAGAATTTCCCACAGTTTGTTGTTATCCACACAGTCAAAGAGTTTGGCATAGTCAATAGACCAGACATAGATGTTCTTCTGGAATTCTTTTGCTTTTTCCATGATCCAGTGGATGTTGGCAATTTGATCTCTGGCTCCTCTGCCTTTTCTAAATCCAGCTTGAACATCTGGATGTTCATGGTTCATGTACACTTGAAGCCTGGTTTGGAGAATTTTGAGCATTACTTTACTAGCATGTGAGATGAGTGCAATTGTGTGGTAGTTTGAGCATTCTTTGACATTACCTTTCTTTGGGATTGGAATGAAAACTGACCTTTTTCAGTCCTGTGGCCACTGCTGAGTTTTCCAAATTTGTTGGCATATTGAGTGCAGCACTTTCACAGCATCATCCTTCAGGATTTGAAATAGCTCCACTGGAATTCCATCACTTCCACTAGCTTTGTTCGTAGTGATGCTTTCTAAGGCCCAATTGACTTTGCATTCCAGTATGTCTGGCTCTAGGTGAGTGATCACACCATCGTGATTATCTGGGTCATGAACATCTTTTTTGTATACTTATGTGTATTCTGGCCACCTTNTTGAAATAGCTCCACTGGAATTCCATCACTTCCACTAGCTTTGTTCGTAGTGATGCTTTCTAAGGCCCAATTGACTTTGCATTCCAGTATGTCTGGCTCTAGGTGAGTGATCACACCATCGTGATTATCTGGGTCATGAACATCTTTTTTGTATACTTATGTGTATTCTGGCCACCTTTTCTTAATATCTTCTGCATCTGTTAGGTTCATACCATTTCTGTCCTTTATTGTGCCCATCTTTGCATGAAAAGTTCCCCTGGTAGCTCTAATTTTCTTGAAGAGATCTCTAGTATTTCCCATTCTGTTGTTTTTCTCTATTTCTTTGCATTGATCACTGAGGAAGGCTTTCTTATCTCTCCATGCTATTCTTCAGAACACTGCATTCAAATGGGTATATCTTTTCCCTTCTCTGTCGTCTTTAGCTTCTCTTTTCTCAGCTGTTTGTAAGGCCTCCTCAGACAACCATTTAACCTTTTTGCATTTCTTTTTCTTGGGGATGGTCTTGAGCCCTGCCTCTTGTGCAATGTCACGAACCTCAAGCCATAGTTCTTCAGGCACTCTGCCTATCAGATCTAATCCCCTGAATCTATTTGCCACTTCTACTGTATAGTCTTAAGGGATTTGATTTAGATCATATCTGAATGGTCTAGTGGTATTCCCTACTTGTTTCAGTTTAAGTCTGAATTTTGCAATGAGTTCATGATCTTAGCCACAGTCAGCTCCCAGTCTTGTGTAAAACTAATATGGAGAAAACCGCCAATAAACAAAGAATAGGTTTTAGATACTTTTTCCTGACTAATAATGTCAGAAATACTAAACCTTACTAACTAAAGTAAGTGATGGCTAGGTATGTTCAGTTCAGTTCAGTAGCTAAGTCCTGTCTGACTCCTTGCGACCCCATGAATTACAGCACACCAGGCCTCCTGGTCCATCAGCAAATCCTGGAGTTCACTCAGACTCATGTCCATCAAGTCGGTGATGCCATCCAGCCGTCTNGTGATGGCTAGGTATGTTCAGTTCAGTTCAGTAGCTAAGTCCTGTCTGACTCCTTGTGACCCCATGAATTACAGCACACCAGGCCTCCTGGTCCATCAGCAAATCCTGGAGTTCACTCAGACTCATGTCCATCAAGTCGGTGATGCCATCCAGCCGTCTCATCTTCTGTCGTCCCCTTCTCCTCCTGCCCCCAATCCTTCCCAGCATCAGAGTCTTTTCCAATGAGTCAACTCTTTGCATGAGGTAGCCAAAGTATTGGAGTTTCAGCTTTAGCATCAGTCCTTCCAAAGAACATCCAGGGCTGATCTCCTTTAGAATGGACTAGTTGGATCTCCTTGCAGTCAAAGGGACTCTCAAGAATCTCCAACATCACAGTTCAAAAGCATCTATTCTTCGATGCTCAGCTTTCTTCACAGTCCAACTCTCATGTCCATACATCACCACAGGAAAAACCATAGCCTTGACTAGACGGACCTTTGTTGGCAAAGTAATGTCTCTGCTTTTGAATATGCTCTCTAGGTTGGTCATAACTTTTCTTCCAAAAAGTAGGTGTCTTTTAATTTCATACCTTCAATCACCATATGCAGTGATTTTGGAGCCTCCCAAAAATAAAGTCTGACACTGTTTCCACTGCTGCTGCTGCTGCTGCTAAGTCACTTCAGTCGTGTCCAACTCTGTGCGAACCCATAGACAGCAGCCCAGCAGGCTCCCCCATCCCTGGGATTCTCCAGGCAAGAACACTGGAGTGGGTTGTCATTTCCTTCTCCAATGCATGAAAGTGAAAGATGAAAGTGAAGTCGCTCAGTCGTGTCTGACTCTTAGCGACCCCATGGACTGAAGTGGACCCAGCTCCTCTGCCCATGAGATTTTCCAGGCAGGAGGTTGGAGTTGGGTGCCATCGCCTGACTCCCCATCAATTTCCCATGAAGTGATGGGACTGGATGCCATGATCTTCATTTTCTGAATGTTGAACTTTAAGCCAACTTTTTCACTCTCCTTTTTTACTTTCATCAAGAGGCTTTTTAGTTGCTCTTCACTTTCTGCCATAAGGGTGGTGTCATCTGCATATCTGAGGTGAATGATATTTCTCCCAGCAATCTTGATTCCAGCTTGTGCTTCTTTTAGCACAGCATTTTTCGTGATGTACTCTGCATATAAGTTAAATAAGCAGGTTACAATATCCAGCCTTGACATACTCCTTTTCCTATTTGGAACCAGTCTGTTGTTCCATGTCCAGTTCTACTTGTTATTTCCTGACCTGCATATAGGTTTCTCAAGAGGCTGGTCAGGTGGTCTGGTATTCCTATCTCTCTCAGAATTTTCCACAGTTTCTAGTGATCCACCCAGTCAAAGGCTTTGGCATATTCAATAAAGCAAAAATAGATGTTTTTCTGGAACTCTCTTGCTTTTTCAGTGATCCAGTGGATGTTGGCAATTTGATCTCTGGTTTCTCTGCCATTTCTAAAACTAGCTTGAACATCTGGGAGTTCACAATCGCATATTGCTGAAGCCTGGCTTGGAGAATTTTGAGCATTACTTTACTAGCGTATGAGATGAGTGCAATTGTGCGGTAGTTTGAGCATTCTTTGGTATTGCCTTTCTTTGGGATTGGAACGAAAACTGACCTTTTCCGGTCTTGTGGCCACTGCTGAGTTTTCCAGATTTGCTGGCATACTGAGTGCAGCTCTTTCACAGCATTTTATTTCAGGATTTGAAACAGCCCAACTGGAACTCCATCACCTCCACTAGCTTTGTTCGTAGTGATG
>SJYA01002015.1:246900-271755 GCA_006410615.1 Neotragus moschatus
TAGTGATGCTTTCTAAGGCCCACTTGACTTCACATTCCAGGATGTCTGGCTTTAGGTGAGTGATCACACCATCGTGATTATCTGGGTCGCGAAGATCTTTTTTGTACAGTTCTTCTGTGTATTTTTGCCACCTTTTCTTAATATCTTCTGCATCTGTTATGTCCATACCATTTCTGTCCTTTATTGTGCCCATTTTTGCATGAAATGTTCCCTTGGCATCTCTAATTTTCTTGAAGAGATCTCTAGTCTTTCCCATTCTGTTGTTTTCCTCTATCTCCTTGAATTGATCATTGAGGAAGGCTTTCTTATCTCTCCTTGTTATTCTTTGGAACTCTGCATTCAGATGCTGATAGCTTTCCTTTTCTCCTTGCTTTTCGCTTCTCTTCTTTTCACAGTTATTTGTAAGGCCTCCTCAGACAGCCATTTTGCTTTTTTGCATTTCTTTTCCACGGGGATTGTCTTGATCCCTGTCTCCTGTACAAGGTCACAATTCTCTGTCCATAGTTCATCAGGCACTCTATCATATCTTGTCCCTTAAATCTATTCCTCACTTCCACTGTATAATCATAAGGGATTTTATTTAGGTCATATCTAAATGGTCTAGTGGTTTTCCCTACGTTCTTCAACTTAAGTCTGAATTTAGCAATAAAGAGTTCATGATCTGAGCCATAGTCAGGTCCTGGTCTTGTTTTTGCTGACTGTATAGAGCTTCTCCATCTTTGGCTGTAAAAAACGTAATCAATCTGATTTCGGTGCTGCCCATCTGGTGATGTCCATGTGTAGATTCTTGTCTTGTGTTGTTGGAAACAGGTGTTTGCTATGACCAGTGCGTTCTCTTGGCAAAACTCTATTAGCCTTTGCCTTGCTTCATTCCATATTCCAAGGCCAAGTTTGCCTGTTACTACAGGTTTCTTGACTTTCTACTTTTTCCTTCCAGTCCCCTATAATGAAAACGACATCTTTTTTGGGTGTTAGTTCTAAAAGGTCTTGTAGGTCTTCATAGAACCATTCAATTTCAGCTTCTTCAGCGTTACTGGTTGGGGCATAGACTTGCATTACTGTGATATTGAATGGTTTGCCTTGGAACAGAACAGAGAGCATTCTGTCATTTTTGAGACTGCATCCAAGCCAAGTACTGCATTTTGGACTCTTGTTGACTGTGATGGCTACTCCATTTCTTCTAAGCGATTCTTGCCCACAATAATAGATATAATGGTCATCTAAGTTCACCCATTCTAGTCCATTTTAGTTCGCTGATTCTTAAAATGTCGATGCTCACTCTTGCCATCTCCATTTTGACCACTTCCGTAAGTTTAATATTTAATTCATTCAGCTAACAAATTTTGAGAACCAATATTTGGGCTTCCCTGGTGGCTCAGTCAATAAAGTGAAAGTAAAAGCTGCTCAGTCGAGTCCGACTCTTTGTGACCCCATGGACTATACAGTACCTGGAATTCTCCAGACCAGAATACTAAAGTGGACAGCTGATCCCTTCTCCAGGGTATCTTCCCAACCCAGGGATGAAAATAGGTCTCTTACATTGCAGGCAGATTCTTTATCAGCTGAGCCACCAGAGAAGCCCAGTAAAGAACCTGATGCAATACAGGCGATCTCTTGCAATACAGTAGATCTGGGTTTGATCTCTGGGTTGGGAAGATTCCCTGGAGAAGGAAATGGTGACCCACTCCAGTATTCTCGCCTGGGAATTTCCATGGACAGAGGAGCCTGGTGGACTACAATACATGGGGTCACAAGAGTCAAACAATACTTAGTGACTAAACCACCACCACCAAGGGACAATTTGTTGAATGAATAATTCAGTAAGCAAGTACTTAAAGTAAGATGATAAGATACAGAGAAGAAGAAATAGCATATTTATGGAAAAGCAAGGTTGTAGAGTCCCACAGTTACTGTCTTATTCTTGACATTGAGCTTGAATCTCATATTTTCCTTTACTCTGGGCTTCTTTTTCCTATTTGCTCCCTGGAAATAGAGAATCAACGTGAGGAATTTGAAACCTTAGGAGCACACAGAACCAGAGCAAATGCCTAGTTCCCAAAAGTGGACTGACGTAGAGTCTACTGGTGGATCTGCATTGGACTGTGAGGAAAATGATAGCAAAACTTGCATTACATTAACCCCCTGAGATATTGGGTGAGCTAGAAACTGTTTCCAGTCTATCTTTGCTAATAAAACTATCTCAAAGGATTGAGATTAAGAGTAAATAAAGACAATATTTAATGTACCTGCATAGATGCTTATGTACTGTAAATACTGTACCCCAAATTTCCCTTTCCTTTGATATATAGAGACAATGAAAAGGTTGCAGATTTAAGTCTCATACAGAATGAAGTCAGTCAGAAAGAGAATACGTTATATTAACACATATACATGGATCTAGAAAAATGGAACTGATGAACCTATTTTGAGGGCAGGAATAGAGAAGCAGACATAGAGAATGGATGTGTGAACGCGGTGCAGGAAGGAGAGGGTGGGATAATTGAGAGAGTATCAGTGATATACATTGACTATCATGTGTAAAATAGATAGTTAGTGGGAAGTCACTAAAAACACCGGGAGCTCAGTTCAGTGCTCTGTGATGACCTAGGGTGGGTGAGATTGGGGAGTGGGAAGGAGGGAGGCTCAAGAGGAAGGGGATATATATTTATATATAATTGATTAACTTTGTTATACAGCCAAAAATTAACACACCATTGCAAAACAATTAGACTCCAATAAAAATATAAATACAAACACAAAAAATGAAATAAGATGTTGCAAAAATTAAAAAAAAAAAGATTAGTGGTTGCCAAGAGCGGAATTGCAGGGAAAAATGAAAAATGAATAGAAGTGGACTTGGGGGCAGTGAAAAAACTCTGCATCATATTATAAAGATGGAAATATATCATTATACGTTTGTTCAAGCCCTGGGTCCAGAAGATCCTCTGGAGAAGGACATGACAACCCACTCCAGCATTCTTACCTGGAGAATTCCGTGGACAGAGGCGCCTGGTGGGATAGAGCCCATGGTGTCAAAAGAGTCAGACATGACTGAGGAACTAACACAAAAAAGCAAACATAGAATGTTTAATACCATGAGTGAACTTTAAGGGGAACTATTGACTTAGGTTGATTATGATGTGTCAATATAGGTTCATCCTTGGTCACAGATTACTGTTCTGGTGAGTGATATTGACAATGGGGGAGGCTGTGTATGTGTCGGGCAGTGGGTATATGAGCAATCAGTCCTGTTCTCAAATTTTTTGTGAACTAAGACTGCTTTAAAAATAATCTTTAAAAGAAAAAAAAATTTTTTAATTAAGAGGGAATAAAACTGGAAGATTCTTTGGTTTAAACTTGAAACTATATTTCACTTGATGAATTTTTCCTATTTCTATCAGGAGTAAAACTACATTTTAAGGGTTACCAAGCAATGTTGGAATGCTCCTGGCAACCAGGAGAAAGCAAGTAAAATTTTTAAAATAATGTAAAAGAGAAATTCTTCATGAGATTAGATAGGAGTTGGAAATAATTCTTTATGTTATACTAGGGTCTTAATATATATAATCAGTTATGTGTATAAAAGTCACATGTTTAAGAAAAGCTTATTGATGACTAACAAAAAAAATATTTTATGACAAGTTGTGTGTCTCACTCATTTTTATATCTATAGAGCGTAACGGAGTAGCAGCTATAACAGATAGATACTTGGTAATGTTTGTTGAGAAAATGAGTCAGTGAACTGAGTGAAAGTATAAATTGCAGGATTATTTCTACACTAATGGAGCTTCTAGACATTTGCATGAGACAGTTCTTTTCTTTTTTTTAATAGTAAAACCACAGTTTCTTCTCAAATTAAAGGGAAAATGCACGCTTATTCTTTATTGTTATCTGTTAAAACTATGGTCTTTTCAGGTATTTATTTACATAAGATCACCTTCCAGATGTGCTGTTTGGTGTCACATGGGAAACATTTATCTTCACATGCTTCTAAATCTCTCTTATATGATTCATACTGAATTTCAGTCCAACCACTTTAAAAAAAATAAAAAACAAACATTCATTCCCCAAGGTGCTCAAGTTCATGCAGTCTCAATACACCCTATAAAGGGCCATAAACCATGTGTGGCAGGACTCTAGAATAAATAGCCCCTTTAAAAAACGGAGCTGCCAACAACATTGAGATTCCATTTTTAAATGATTTTCTGCAAAGTAAACATTTTTCAGGCTTGATCTCTGTGTAATTTTTCACTGGCATTTTTCAAGCTAGAAAAGACCTGCACATGTTCTTTTTGTAAAGAAGGGTTTAATACTCCACTGTGTCACTGAGTCCCAGGGAGCTAATTTGTTCTAAAGACAACATTACTACATCAATACAACGCAGCTTAACCTCCAACTAACCTTATTCTGTTTGCTTTCCACATCCCCACTGAGGTTCTCAGCCAAAACGTCCCCTCAATTCTGGATTTCGTTTCTCCCTAGGTGGAAAGTATGTGCATATAAACTATGCTGCTTTTGTAAATCAGAGAAAGGCAATATTCACACAATGCAACAATCACACACACAAACACACACACACACCCTCCTTGTCCCTATCTTACAAAATATGGAATCACTTTAGGGAGGCAAAATACTTAACACAGATCTACCTTAAAGCAAAGTCCCCAAAGAGAAATCGTTAAAAAGAAACAGAACAAACCCAAATCCACTGTTTAGTGTCTTGGCTTGTCTCTTCACTTTTTCTTTTCTGAGGCCTTTTCCTCTAACAGCTTTTCCCACATGAGCAGATGATGACAGTTCTTGGTGAAATGAGTTCTTACCCGAATTTTATCTGCTATTTAGCTCTTCTTTCCCAGAGCCAAGATAAAATAGAAGCATTTCCAGTGTTTCTTCATTTATGGGATTCTCAGATTTAATTGATTTGTTTACATCTGAACATGTTAGAACTAGGTCCTCCTCTGTGGTAAGGTGATGTTATTTTCCAATTTTCCCCTGAAAACTCACGAAACATTGGTATGCTGAAACAGTTCTGAAAAACTTTGTTCAGACTTATGCTAGTTAGGCCAGTTGACAGGTTCTCAATTTCTTTTGCAAAAAGTAAAAAGTCTAATCAGAAATAGTAGCGTGAAAAAAGAGAATGTTCTCTGTTACTTTAAAAGGATCAATTTAGACTCTTAGGTGGTTTGCTGAATATTGAGATCAAATCAGACTATTTCAGATGACTATATATGCCCAAGTAGCTGATACTCAGCTGTCAAAAAAAAAAAAGAAAAGAGAGAGAGAGAAAAAAATAGAGAGAATATAAACCTAAATGAGCTTGATAACTGAAGACTCAAAATGAATACCTGTTATCCTCAGAATGATGGATTTTTCTACAAAATTTGTCTCAAGCCTGGACAAGAATTCATAGATATTTTTTATTCGGGAAAATCTTGATATTTTTAATATAAGATGACATTGTTCCATCACCATCATCTTAGTTTTAAAATGTCTGTAAGCCAGTGCCTTCTTAAAATTTAGAGTGTTATCAGTCCTCATGGATGTTTGGCAAACAGAGAAGTCATTGTAAAATGTCTTAAATGTAAGTTTATCTGGCCAGAATAGTCAATGGATGAACTACAAAATCTAATTTCTAAAGTTTTTAAGGCTATAAATAAGATTTATGTTAGGTTCAGGATAATTTACTTTACTTATATTTTATTGAATTCATTTCCTTGAGAATTGATCATGCAGATATTACTAACTACAATGGATTTTTTGAGAAACAAACAGACATCAGCTGTTGCCAGTGGAACTGAATCCTCTAAAAATTCATATTGAAATCCTAATCTTCAGTAGCTCAGAATATGACCTTATTTAGAGATAGAGATTTTATGGGATTAATTAATTGAAATGAGATCATTGAGAGGGATCCTAATCCAATATAGGGGTGTTCTTATAAAAACAAGAAATTTGGACAAAGAAGGAGAACTCCATGAGAAGAGAAAGGCAGCATCTACAAGCAAAGGAATGCCAAAAGTTGCCAGCAAACCACCAAAAGCTAAGGGAGAGGCATGGGACAAATTGCCCCTCACCATCCTCAGAAGGAACCAATCGGGCTGACACTGTGATTTTGGACTTCTAGCCTCCAGAACTGTGAAATAAGAAGTCTCTGCTGTCTAAGTTGTAATACTTTATCATGGCGGCCTTAGCAAACTTACATGTCTGATAAAGATCGTCTCTTTTGCTGATACTTTCCTGATCTCAATGTCTAAGTTTACATATTTAATTCAGTGATTTTATATACTTATTTTTCTCAAAGTTACCCATGGACTGAAGTTTACATATTTAATTCAGTGATTTTATATATTTAATTTTCTCAAAGTTACCCATGGACTGACTGAAGTTTACATATTTAATTCAGTGATTTTATATACCTGTTATACTCAAAGTTACCCATGAAGGTTTTTTCAAAACACAAATGTTTAGGCAAAACCTCAAAACCTACTGACTCAGAATCACCTATGTGAGGTTAGAAATCAATATTCATAAAAAATTCCAAAAGGACATTTCTGCATATCTTGTTTTGAGAATTACTGATCTGAAACAGGAGTGGATCTCACAGTTTTGGGGATATGGTTCCTTTCTTGTTTTGGAAGAGGCTGCTCTGGTTTTGTCAGTCTTGGGAGCTTCGAGGCAGTAACTTCAACCTTGGCTACATATTAGATTCATCCGGGGAAGCTTTTAAAAACCACAATTGCAGGGTGTACCCAGATCAAATAAAAAAAGAATCTCTGGGGTGAGATCCAGACATGGGTATTTTTTTTTTAATTCCATGTGGTTACAGTGTGTATTCAGTACTGAGAACCTCAAGTTTAAGGTTAAGAAGTAAAAATTGTGGGCAATGATGAATCAGTTAATTAATATTGCAGAAGACCAGTTAACTCTCTGAAACCCAAATAAGTCAACTAACACTCACCTCAAAATGTACTGAGCCTGTTCTTTCCTCCTTTGTTCTCCATTTCTCCCTTTCTTCGTATCCTCTTTTGATTTCTTTCTCTTCATTAGCTTTTGTCTTTTGGGGTCACTTGATTCTTTTCCTTTCCTTCTTATTCCATCTCATCTCTTTTTCAACACTAACTTGAAAAAAACATGAAACTGAAGATGAACACATATATCATATTTTTGGTCAAGTTTTATTATCCTTGATCTTCTTTTGGAAAGTGTTTGAGCTGAAATATTTTCTATTTCTTTAAGAAATAAGGGCTTACCGGGTGACTCAGTGGTAAAGAATCTGCCTGCCAACGCAGGAGATGTAAGAGATGCAAGTTCAATCCCTGGGTCCCAACGATCTCCTGGAGAAGGAAATGGCAACTGACTCCATCCAGTACTACTATTGCTTGGGAAATCCCATGGACAGAGAAGCCTGGTGGGTTACACATGCATACACACATGTTCTAGAGCCTGGGAACTGCAACTACTAAGCCCATGTGTCACAACAATTGAAGGCCAAGTGCGCTAGAGCCCATTCTCAAGAGAAGTCAATGCAATGAGAATCCCACACACCCTAACTAGAAAGTGGCCCCCACTTACACTACTAGAGAAAAGCCCACACAGCAACGAAGACCCAGAACAGCCAAAAATAAATGAATAAGTAATTTTAAAATTGGGAAAGAAATAGCATATTTCAATCCACATGTTTCATGTTTTCTTAAATATATACACATCACTCCCCACCCTCATTCCCTCCTGCCCTTGATGAGTGATTGTGGATACTCCATCACCATAGGATGTTTCAGAACATTGTTGGGTTACACTTCAGGCTCTGGCATTAAAGAGCCTGGGAACATTTAGGGGGTGCTCATGTTTTCTCATTCCCAATTATACTTCCCTGATGCAACCCTGAAGAACTTGGAAGGGTTTCTAAGGAGCATGGCAGTCGCTGCTAGATAGAAGACAGCAGAGAAGTATGATATGTTGCACTCAGAAGAAGGCATTGAGAAGGTAACAATGAGTTGTGTCACCACTGATGAAACTTCGAATGGTGCCAAGTGTTAAGAACTGCCAACAGAACTTAAGACTGAACAGCAGAAAAACTTATTGGGGGTTGAGTTTAACCCCCTGGCATTCTTTTCTAGGAAAACTGAAGTCTTCAATTCCTCTGGACTGATGGCTTCATGCTCTTTATTCTTGTATTGGATACTATCATTTTGTAAAGAAAGAAGCTGTTTTACTTAGGTCTAGCTGGCTCACAGAAGTAATTCCTCAGTCAAAGGAGAATGTATTGCAATCTTTGTAAGACATCGAATCTACTCACCAAACAGCAAACCTGTATTCATGGTATATGAATCCAAGCAGAGAAAAAGTTATCTATTTGCCACCCATTCTGAACTATTTTAGTTTTTCCTTTTGGAGTGAGAAAGTCCTTTCTCACTTTCTCCTCTTTTTCTTTCTTTATCTTAACAATTGTAGTAAGGAGCATAGCTTTTAAAAATGTCTCCTGTTCCATGGATCTGCATCCACACACAAAATCAAATTTCATTATAGTGTTTTTCAAAAGTTAGCCAGTTAGAAATATTCAGTAGAATATGCAACTGGAAAATAGAAGATACTCACATAATTACTTGATCACATTTTTTAAAAGTTCACCAAGTAACCCGGTTTTTGTCCAAAATGACCAGTTGTTTTGGTGGGTTCTTTGTAACAGTCATTATTTTGCAGGAAACACGCTCATTTGCTTAGTTAAGGTTTGGAATTTTTTTCCTTCCTGCTTCATGATAAGTGCTCTAATTCTCCATTCTTAAGATGTGTGGTTAAAAGGGAAACACAAACTGCCATTTGGAAAATAAAAAAGTCAATAACTCAGTTAACTGTGACAACAGGATAAAAAGAGTCATGTTAAAACAATGAACCACCCTCTTTCTACCTCCCTCCCTCCAGCATACAGATAGATAGGCAGACACCAATCTTATTAAGCTCAGTAAGTATATTAGTATCTCAGGTTGGCTCTAACAAAGGTCTATAAATTAGGTGGCTTCAGACAATGGAAACATGATCTCACAGGTTGGGAGGCGGGTAGAAATCCGAAATTAAGGCATCAAACAGGTTGGTCCCTTCTGAGAGCTGGAAGGAGGAATCTGTTCTATGTCTCTTGATGAATCTGTTCCTTGCCTCTCCTGGCACCTGATATTCCTTGGCTTGTGGAATATCACTGCAATCTCTGCCTCCCTCTTCATGTGATATCCTGCCTGTTTCCCTGTATCCAAATTTCCCCTTCTTATTAGAACACCAACAGTTTTGGATTACAGCCTATCCTAATTGCCTGATGGTCATCTGAATACATTTTCAAAGACTTTTTCCAAATATGGCCACATTCTTAGGTACCAGGAAAGGACTTTATCATGTTTCTGAGGGATGTGTCAATTGTGTCTGTCTCTTTGAAACCTAATGGACTGCCAGGCTCCTCTGTCCATGGAATTCTACAGGAAAGAATACTGGAGTAAGTTGCCATTTCCTTCTCCAGGGGATCTTCCTGACTCAGGGATTGAACTTGGGTAGTGGAGTCTTTGCCATATGAGCCACCAGGGAAGCTCAGTATTACTTTAGGACTTCCCTGATGGCTTAGCGGGGTAAAGAATCCACCCACAATGTAGGAGACACAAGTTCGATCCCTGGGTTGTGAAGATACCTTGGAGGAAGAAATGCAACCCATTTCAGTATTCTTGCCTGAAAAATCCCATGGATAGAGAAGCCTGGCAAGCTATAGTCCAAAAGATTGCAAAGAGTTGGACATGACTGAATGATACACACGCACAGCATTATTTTGGTCCTAATTCTACTTCTCACTTTCCATGAATTCTAGCTTTGTTATCTACTTATTTTTATACCAGCGAAATTAATGTGTTAGTTTTTATTTTTGTTTTAGCTTTTAACCTTTTATTTTGGAATATCTTAACATATACAAAAGTAGAGAAAAGAATGTAATGAATGTACATGCTTCTATCCTCCAACTTAACTTTAACATATGTCTAATCCTAAGAGGTGTTACTTTCACACCTCTTACCCACTTTCCACATCCTTCTATATTATTTTGAAGCAGAGCCTAGACATAATGAACTGATATATTTTAAACATAATATTCCAAGATGTGTCTCTGAACATTAAATAGAGCCACAATGCCCTTACTTTTTCTACAAATCTGACAATTCATTAATATTATTAAATATTCAATGTCCAAATTTTCTTACACCTTTTCATTAGAGTTTATTTTTTTAAATCAGCCTTTAAACTACACTTAATGACAATGTATTATAATTAGTTGATATTTCTATAAAATCTTTTTTTAATATTTATTTGTCTGGCTGCCTTGGGTCTTAGTTGCAGCATCCAGAATCTTTGTTGCATCATGTGGGCTCTTTTGCTGCAGTGCACATACTCTCTAGTTGTGGTGAGCAAGCTCTGGAGTGCATGGGCTCAGCAGTCATGGTGCATGAGCTTAGTTGCTCCATAGCATCAGGGATCAAACCCTGGTCCTCTGCATTGGAAAGCAAATTCTTAACCACTGGACCACCAGGGAAGTCTCTAAAATTTCTTTTAATCTTTTTCATTTCCTCTATTTAACACAAATTTCAAAAGGTCATATGTGATATAGTGCTGTGCTAGTCAATGTACTGGTCTACATAAGATAAGGAGATTGCTCCAGAATGACAATTAAACACAGCTTCCATCAGCTGAACTACAGAGTGTGCTTAGTGTGTAACTGACTTGCATTCTGACACGAGCTCCTTATCTCATCATGGACAAGTAACAAACAGTTCCCAAACCTTTTGGGCTTCTGGGTACCACACTTTGAGAAACACCATTGTCTGGGTGCTGTTCACTGCATCCCCAGAATGTCAGTTCAGATGCTCTTTTGTTTCCGGTCTCTATATATTTTTTCTATAGACTGTTAGTCCATTTAGTTTCTTGATCAGATTCAGAAATTAATATTTTGCAAAACAGCTTCTTAGATAATGTTGTATATTTTCACAAGCAGGCTTGAATGTCTTGTTATCTCATCTTTTTATGGTGTTATCTGCCATTTAGTAATTATTCCTTAGATTTATTAGTTCATAGGTGATGGAAAAAGAAAATAGTCTAATTCTCTCATTCTGCCTTCATTTATTAGCTGGAAAGTTCCTATATTGAGAAGTTTCTCTTTATCCACTCCTGGGTTACTTTGAGACACAGTTTATATAGAAAAGGCAAGATAAATATTTTTCTTCATTACCAGTTTTCAAAATCCTGAGGTGGTTTATCCACTATCTTCTGAAGGGAATCAGTGAAGGTAATGATGGATATGTATGTGTGTGTGCGTGTGATACGTCACGATTTTAAACATATTATTTAACTTATATGCAGAGTACATCATGAGAAATGCTGGATTGGAAGAAGCACAAGCTGGAACCAAGATAGCCGGGACANAGGTAGATTAGTAGGATGATATTAACTATACCAGAGTCATGATGCTTGTACAGCTGGGGAATTTGAAAGAAAATGGAAGAAAGAGGAAGAATCAATATAAAAAAAAGAGGAGCCTGTAAATTACAAATGATACCATGCCAGCAGTTGGGGATTATAATTAATTCTGTGACCTTAAATCTTTATTATATAAATAAATATACATTTAAAATTCTAATCTGTATTTTTCAACCAGCACAGCAAGTGATTCTTAAACACGAGGGCTATGGACAACACTTGGACAAGCACTGATGAAGTCTGAAATGCTAGGGCCCCACAATAATGAGCCTTGTGATTTCTCCTTACAAACAGGCCATGCTACTTCTCCATGGTACCCAGAACTCTTAACTCCCCATCCCCACCCTAATCCCTGGGCCTGGAAATACACTCACCTTCTCCCAGGTGTTTAATCAAACACTAATCTAGTTCCTGCTATGAAGGGATTTTGTGGTTATAATTAAGATCTCAAGTCTGTTGACCTCAAAATAGGGAGATTATCTAGTAAGTTTATTTAATCACAGGAGCCCTTTCAAAGTAAGGAATTTTCTCCAATAGATCACAAACCAAGAAGTGAGAGAGAGAAACTTTCTAGCCTGGAAGAAAGCCACGTTTTGGCTGTGAAGTACCCTGTGGCAAGAAATTAAGGGTGGCTGCTNCTGTTGACCTCAAAATAGGGAGATTATCTAGTAAGTTTATTTAATCACAGGAGCCCTTTCAAAGTAAGGAATTTTCTCCAATAGATCACAAACCAAGAAGTGAGAGAGAGAAACTTTCTAGCCTGGAAGAAAGCCACGTTTTGGCTGTGAAGTACCCTGTGGCAAGAAATTAAGGGTGGCTGCTAGTTGTTGAAACTGGTCTCCGGCCAGTAGCTGGAAGGAAATGGGGACCCCCGTCTTTCAGCTGCAAGGAGGTAAATTCTGCCAACAACCTGTGAACTCGGAAGAAGAACTTGAGTTTCAGACAGAACTATAAGCTTGACCAACACATTGATTTCAGCCCCTGAGCAAAGAGTCCAACCATCTGTGCCCAGACTTGCCACCTACAGAAACTTTATGTAATTAATCTACATCTTGTAAGGCCACTAGGCTTGTGGTAATTTCCTGAGGCAATAGAAAATGACCACAATCTCTGGGTCTTTGCCTGTGTTACTCTCTCTGTTCCTGCTGATATTCCAAGGCTTTTCCTCTGCTCACCTGACTCTGTGATCCTTTATGCCTCAGTTCAAGATTCCCCTCTTTTGAGATGTCCTTGATATCTATTCCCCTATAACATATGTATTTCTACTACTCCACTGATAATGTATTCTTTTTAATAATATACTTACATGAGTGTTTCTCCTGCAAGTAGAAATTTGTTGAGAACAGAAACTGTATGCCATTTATCTTTATGTTCTTAGTCCCAAGGCCAAAGAATGGCATATTCTAGGCTGCAAGTAGATGCTTATTGAATGAATGGAAGTCAAGAGAACAGAAGATAAAATCCAGGCTTCTGGGTGACTGAAAGGATGGTAATTCCATCAACTAAAGCTAGGTGTATGTGCATGCTAAGTCGCTTCAGTTGTGTCCAACTCTGCGACCCCGTGGACTGTAGCCCGCCAGGCTCCTCTGTCCATGCAGTTCTCCAGGCAAGAATACGGGAGTGGGTTGCTGTTTCCTCTTCCAGGGCATCTTTCCAATCCAGGGATCAAACCTGCATCTCTTATGTCTCCTGCATTGGCAGGAAGGTTCTTTACAACTGGCACCACCTGAGAAACCCAGCTGGTACAATGACCATGTAATTTATTGTCCAACTGGGGCACTTATGAGTGAAAAGGTGTGCTACTAACAATTACTCAAGGATAACTAGGACTGTTCCTAGTTGAACTGTGATATACATTTTAGCTTCTCCTACGTATAGACTACACAAAACCCCGGTGTTGTGTAAAAGTGTATCTTCTTTAACTTGGCAAGGCACCACATTTATAAACACTTGGTGTAGGACTTCACTGGTGGTCCAGTGCTTAAGACTTCACCTTCCAATGCAGGTCGTGCTGTTCAGTCGCTGAGGAGCTAAGATCCCACATGTCTCGTGGTCAAAAACACAGAACAGAAAACAGAAACAGTATTGCACCAAAATCAATAAAGACTTTAAAAATAGTCCACATTAAAAAAATCTAAAAAATAAACATTTGGTGTGCTTAAGTTGAGGATGTTTCATTTCTTTAGCATAATTTCTTTGTTTCCCATATACCTACTCAGATCTGGGTTTCTCTTTGTTTTTTTATTTCTTAGGACTGCCTAAGGAATGATTTCCTTCACTTTGCTCACCAAGTTAGTTCCAGTACTGAATATTTACAAGATAGGACACAGCTTAGCAACTAAACAAAAACAACAATAAGCATCTGTATGGTTATGAGATAAGCATACTTCTCAAAGTTTAAAATCAGGCAGTTGTAGCCTTGACCAACACCTTGATTTTAGCCCCTGAGCAAAGAATCCAACCAGCTGTGCCCAGACTTGCCACCTACAGATATTGTGATGTTACTGATACATGTTGTTTAAGGCCACAGTATACGCAGATGACAAATCAAGGACCATAATTTTTATATAAACAAAGGAGCTATTTATAAGAATAACAATGAGCTCCTGACATGTCAGACACTTACTAAATAAGATATACTTACTAGTTCTTTATGTATCTAAGTTGTGTGGTTTCCTGAACTCTTCTGCACATTGAAAATATCATATAATATCATACAATGAAAGTGTGTTCAATTTTTAAAGAAAATTATGCATCAGATAGTTATAAAATAATGATGATGACTTGACTTTTCATTTTATAGAGATAAATAATCCTTGTGAGCACACTGAAAAATTCCAGCTTTGTCACTTACTGATTATGCAACCTTGGGAAAGTTCTTTGGTCTCTTTTTATTTTGGTTTCCTATATTTAAAATGGGCTTGCCAGGTGGCGCTAGTGGTAAAGAACCCATCTGACAATGCAGGAGATATAAGAGACATGGGTTCAACCCCTGGGCTGGGAAGATCCCCTGGAGGAGGCCATGGCAACCTACTCCAGTATTCTTGCCTAGAGAATCCCATGAAGAGAGGAGCCCGGTGGGTTATAGTCCACAGTCCATGAAGTCCATAGTCCAAAGAGTCCGGCATGACTGAAGCAACTTAGCATGCATGCATGCCTAAAATAGGAATAAGGAAAGAATTTTCTCATGGGATTGTCATTAGGATTAAATGCTGCTGCTAAGTCACATCAGTCGTGTCCGACTTTGTGCGACCCCATAGACTGCAGCCCACCAGTTTCCCCCGTCCCTGGGATTCTCCAGGCAAGAACACTGGAGTGGGTTGCCATTTCCTTCTCCAAACATGAAAGTGAAAAGTGAAAGAGAAGTCGCTCAGTCATGTCTGACTCTTAGCGACCCCATGGACTGCAGCCTACCAGGCTCCTCCATCCATGGGATTTTCGAGGCAAGAGTACTGGAATGGAGTGCCATTAAATAAACAAGCACAAATAATTTCAAAAGAATCTAGCACAGAGTAGTTGCTAAATAAGCAGTTTTCATTTTGCTATAATATCCCATGTTTTCAGAGTCTACTAACATTTAAAGAGATTAAATAAAGCTAGTTGTGAAGGCCTAAGATTCTTGATCTTAGTACAATGCACTGTGGCTATTTCCTGATACATTGATATATTTATGGATGTTGTATTAGTAGCTAATTGAAGTGGCAGACTGTATCTTCCAAAGATGGTCATGCAAATGACTTCTATCCCACCTCCTCTTTTGAAATGTGACTTTGCAATTCTCCTGAGGATAGAGTTCATTTCTCTACTCCCTTGAATCCTGGTGGGCTCTGTGTGACAGCTTTGCCTCATAGAATATGGCTGAAGTGACTCGTTGCCAGTTCTGGGTGTAGCCCGTAGCAGCCTCGCAGCTTCTCCTTTCTGTCTCCTGGCATGCTTCCTCTTGGTACCAGCAGCCATGCTATAAGTCCAAGTCTAATGAGAGACCGTGTGTAAGTGCCTTGGTGGTTTGCCAGCTGGGCACCAGGTCAAGAGCCCACATCCTGCCAACAATGTAAATGCCCACTTTAGCCATTCTCACCCATCCAGCCTCTGGATAATGACAGCCCAACATAACATGACATCACATGAAGCAGAAACCCCAATAAACTTACATAAATTTAAATTATAAAAAGTTTGTCATTATATTAGGGCATGGCTTATTATATCACAACGGACAACTAATAGTTATGTGTCTACATTGTTTACATAGAATTTTGGGGCAGAACCAAGGTTTTATCACTATTTAAAGCATTATTTCTTTGGGAAAGGTTTAGTGGATTCTTAGCAGCTAGCATAGAAATCCAATTTGGATAATGTATTTGTAAGTCGGCACCACACGCATTAAAGCTCATCCAGAGGCTCAACAACACTTGATTTTTTTGTGGGCAGAGCTCACCAAGAGAAAAGCTAAGGATATGAGTTAGACATGCTTTGTTACTAGAATTCAGTGTCATTCTATTTTGCTCCGTGATCACCCTCTTCCTCTCTTCCTTTCCTTGATCGTTTGAATGTGTAGCTGCTAGCTATGATTACCTACGACTCTTCAACTAGGAAAGATCTTGACTCCAGGTTTTTCTTTCCCCCATCAGACAAATCAAAACCTATTTTCAGTGAACTTAAAATACTCTAATAAAAGATGAAGGATGAAATGCTACTGAGACTAGCATCATGTATGTGTAACTCCCTTCAGAGATATCTGCACTTCAGTGAGAGTCACAAACTCAATTCAAAGTAAGGAAAGCTTAATGGTGAAGGTAAATAGAATATTTTTTAGGCTTAATCATCATTCTTACCCAGGACATTTATGCAGACACTAGTTAAGATCTGCAAGACAAACCCAACGGTGGATATAATACAAATATATATATACATATATATATATTTAAAGCAATTTCAGAGAAATAATTAATTCACGTGATGATGTCAGTGTCATTTATAAACATCTTTTTTTTGAACTAGTAGACCTTAGTTCAGTCATTTATACACATCCATTAGGCATACACATTTGAATTTCTAAAAAGATATTCACATTTCACATGGTATATTTCTTGGCAGAAATCCAGCTTCACACGCTGATTTACATAATGCAATTTGAATTAAGACAGAGGCTCTGAAGCCAAACACCAACTTCTCTCTATAAAGAGACTATAAATAGTTTCCTGATGAATATAGGTTAGTGGCTGTCTTCTGTCTTCTGGCCTTAATTGCTGGCTCTCTGATTTTCAGCTATTTTATAAATGTAGCTGTTCATGTCCTCAATAGAAAACAGCCATTCATTATTAAATTCATTACTTAGCATTCTATTTGCAGTTCTATTGTGAAAATTAATCCTTCACTTACCTTAAATTAAACATTCTGCCTGTTTTGGAACTCTGTGTTCCTAGAAATACTAAGGAAAGTTCCTGTGGGAGAATGAAAATATCTGAATTTTGCAAACACTTACAAAATTCCAGGACATTATCTCCTACGTAATGACTATCATAAACTAAGGAGCCTGATGCCTAAAGCTAAAACATGATTTATAATGGACAAATGGTGAACATTACCCTAGTTAAAGTATTGGTTAAGAACAATTACTCTCATGGTCAGTAATCTATGGTTAGAGCTTAAGTATTTGAATACATGATAGGCTCTTATTAAATATCATGACTACATCTCTAGATAATTAACCACCTAATAAGCTTTGATATAAGAGAGACAACTTGTTCCAAGTAAAGCTTTTATAATTTAGATGTTTTATTTGAGAATTCCAAAAACCTTCCATATGCCCAGTCTGGTGAGGTACTAATTTATTCTCAGTATTTTCAATTGGTTAACAAAATAAAAAAGTACTTCTGCCAGCTACTACTACTGATATTGTTCCTCCCTGGGTGAACATTTCTACAAGATTTACCTGAATCACCTACTATATAAATTTTTAAAACACTTAAAATGATGATTAATCATTAAAAAATATGATACCTCAAAAGTTATTTTTTAAAGCAAGAATTTAAAATTAAATTTAAAGCACAAATTTGCAGGTGCATTGGTTTTCAAGACATAAATGTGAATGCATCACTCACAGTGTAAATTGCCAATAATCTCAAAGCATGGTAAAAACTACAAAGATACTTTATAAAGTTTGCTATAAAATTATTTACAGCTCAAAAATATTGCATCGTCCCCTAGCAATCAAATACCAGAGTGAAGTCCAAGGTTATCTGAGATTAAGTCAGCAGCTTCCTAAGAGAATGTGGATCCCTAATCTCAAAATTCTCCAAGCCAGGCTTCAGCAGTACGTGAACCGTGAACTTCCAGATAGTCAAGCTGGTTTCAGAAAAGACAGAGGAACCAGAAATCAAATTGCCAACATCTGCTGGATCATTGAAAAAGCAAGAAAGTTCCAGAAAAACATATATTTCTGCTTTATTGAGTATACCAAAGCCTTTGACTGTGTGGATCACGATAAACTGTGGAAAATTCTGAAAGAGATGGGAACACCAGACCACCTGACCTGCCTCTGGAGAAACCAATATGTAAGTCAGGAAGCAACAGTTAGAACTGGACATGGAACAACAGACTGGTTCCAAATAGGAAAAGGAGTATGNTTGAGTGAACTCCAGGAGTTGGTGATGGACAGGGAGGCCTGCTGCTGTTGCTGCTGCTAAGTCGTTTCAATCATGTCTGACTCTGTGTGATCCCATGGACTGCAGCCTACCAGGATCCTCCATCCTTGGGATTTTCCAGGCAAGAGTACTGGAGTGGGTGCCATTGCCTTCTCCGACAGGGAGGCCTGGTGAGCTGCAATTCATGGGATCCCAAAGAGTCAGACATGACTGAGTGACTGAACTGAACTCAACTGAAACTCACTGAGTAACCTCATTCCTGGGAAATCTTCCTTTTGTGGGTGATGCAGGCTCTGGGGAGCCACAGTCTTTTGAGGTTCCACTGACTCAACTAAATAGCTTTTAATTCAGCACAATATTTTATGAGTCCATTACATTACTTCAATTAGAAGTATGGCAGGCTTTATTTGTTATGAGTTTTAAATACTACTTTTTTTAGGTTTAAGTGACCATCAATATTTGCTACAGATCATGTTCTCTGCCTTCTCTATTCCTATATGCTGATTATGCTGATTTGTTTTTCCCATTAATTATTGCAATCTTTGAGCACTTTAGTAAAAGAGTCTGTCAATTGTATATTTCTAGTGCTGATACATCTTAAATATATTAATAATATTTTAAATTTCTCATCATTTTTACCATCATCAGATTTGTTAATATCTTGTGCATTTTTCCCAATACAGATAAGCCTAAAGAAATTCTACAAGCAGTGGGATTAAACCACTCCTTAATTTCTATGTCCTATATTCAACCAATCCTCCTGCCAATGCAGAAGATACAGGAGACACGAGTTTGATCTCTGGGTAGGGAAGATCCCCTGGAGTAGGGAATGGCAACCCACTCCAGTATTCTTGCCTGGGAAAGCCCATGGAGAGAGGAGCCTGGCAGACTATAGTACATGAGGTCGCAAAAAGTCAGACATGACCGAACGACTGAGCACGTACGTACTCAACCCAACATACTGGCTTTGTCAGTACTGAGATCAGAGCCTTCTGAGCAAACGTTTTAAAAAGCTATTATCTTAGGTTATTTTGGGCCAGAATCTTCATCCTTAATTCATATTTTCATACTTCCTTAGAGAAAGCTTATAGGACTTCACATTTAAATTTCAAATTTGCTTATAACCTATATAATATATCATCTATTCAATATAACGTTTACCTAGATAATAAACATTTCTATCAATTATTTGGATGTTTATTCCAAAATATAGGAACAAGTTAAAACTCTTAAAAGAAGATTGTTCAGCCTTCAAACCTAAGAAGTCATTTCTCTCTAACTTTACTAGTAACCATGAATATTTTAATATAATCTTTGTACCAATCTGATAGGCAAAAAAAGAGCAGCAAAGCCCTTTGTAATATTTCAATAACCACATTTCCATGCACCGAAAAGGAAAACACAACATAAAAATTTTCAGTTAAAAGAAACTATGACAGCTCCAGGAAGGATTAGGTTATGCATTTAATAGGTCCCACTGGACTAGTCTATTGGCCATTTGCACACCATGATCACTTAAGGATTTTTTAAAAGTAACCAAATCTATCACTGTTTTTCCTTCAAGGTTTTTACCTTTGGATTTACACTTAGAAAGATTTCTGAAGTTCTAAAAAAATTTTTTTCAAATAAAATAATAAAAGTGCTTTTTTTTTTTCTTAAATGATGGTCGACGATAGGTTAAAATGGGATCATGTTGTAAATGCTATAGATTCTTCTCAGTTCACAAGATTTTATTTTATGAGTCATATGTACCTCTGGAAATCAGATCTGAAATTCCTATAATCAACTACAAAAAGAGGAGGCTCCACTGAATTGCTGATGGTAAGAGGTGTCATGTAGCAGTGGAACTCCAGAGATAGAAATGACAGAGTTGCAATTCAAGGTAGGAGAGAATACATGTCCAAAACAAAATGTTGTGGTCAATCTTTTTATTTGACTTAAAAGCCCCTGACCTTTCAGAAAAACTTTTTTCAGACACAAATATTCTATTCCACATGAAATAGAAAAGAGAGCTTTACAATGGAAAGAATTGGTTCTCTCTCCCTCTCTAACTCCAGTGAAATAAGGGAAAACTTCCTTTATGTTGGTGGCAATAACATTTAAAATTTATCCCATTCTAAAATAGATTACAACAAACAAAAAGTTTTTATATAAAATATACATTCAGCTTCTTTTATGCATTCAGTTCAGTTCAGTCGCTCAGTCATGTCCGACTCTTTGTGACCCCTTGACCCACAGCACACCAGGCTTCCCTGTACATCACCGTCTCCCAGAGTCCACTCACATCCATGTCCATTGAGTCACTGATGCCATCCAGCCATCTCATCCTCTGTCGTCCCCTTTTCCTCCTGCCCTCAATCTTTCCCAGCATCAGGGTCTTTTCAAATGAGTCAGCTTTTCACATCAGGTGGCCAAATTATTGGAGTTTCAGCTTCAACATCAGTCCTTCCAGTGAACACCCAGGACTGATCTCCTTTAGCATGGACTGGTTGGATCTCCTTACAGTCCAAGGGACTCTCAAGAGTCTTCAACACAACAGTTCAAAAGCATCAATTCTTCAGCACTCAGTTTTCTTTATAGTCCAACTCACATCCATATTTGACCACTGGAAAAACCATAGCCTTGACTAGATGGTCTTTTGTTGACAAAGTAATGTCTCTGCTTTTATGCATTAATTTAACCAAAATCCTGTCCTCTATCTTGATTTCTTTCTGTCCTCAGTTTAGAAAATTCCAAGTTCCTGTTCCATTATATCTCAAAGATGAAAGACCCAGTAATGATTTTCCTTTTTGTTGTCCTTGTTCAGTTGCTAAGTCTTGTCCATGGACTGCAGCATGCCAGACTCTTCTATCCTCTGTTATCTCCTGGAGTTTGCTCAAATTCATGTCTGTTGTGTCATTGATGCTGTCTAACCATGTCATGCTCTGCCAGTCCCTTCTCCTTCTCCTCTTCAATCTTTCCCAGCATCAGGGTCTTTTTCAATGAGTCTGCTCTTCGCATCAGGTGGTCAGAGTATCAGGGATTCAGCTTCAGCATCAGTCCTTCCAATGAATATTCAGGGTTGATTTCCTTTAGGATTGATTGGTTTGACCTCCTTGCAGAGATTCTCAACAGGCTTTTCTTTTAGTTTTTTAAAATACCCCACTTCTAGACAAATGCCAAGAAGACGCAAGAAGTAGAAAGTTTTATTAAGATAGCAGAATCTTATGAATATCATTTTAGAATATGGACATCCCGGACCAAAATTTTAATTGGTATCTGTTTGTATGTCAATAAAAATGCAAAGAGCAAGAAATAAATCCCCTGGGCCCAAAAGAAGGAAAGAAATCATCAGGGAAATTCCATTTTGATGTGTCAGATCCATCTCGGAAAGATGGAGAAAGACCTTGTTGATAATCCCAGTGCCTGTCAAGTTTATTATTTGCCCAACATTAAAAAAATAAAATTCTGGTAATAGACTATTTTCTCTTATTTGACTTTAAAAAAGTAGAAAATTATATCCTGAGAACACATGAAAATATTCTAAAAGGATATGTGTGATTTTCTCCTCCTTGGTGTATTATAATACTGTGGTGTTGATATTTTTATATGACAGAATGGGTGGAAAAGAATCTCCCATCCAAAAATCACTGAGAACTTTATGTGCCCTATTTTGTAACTCTTTAAAATAACTACCTTATTCCTTTACCACAAAAACCTTCTTCTTTTTGACTTTTTTCCTTGGGAGCCCATTAAGATTTCTTCGGTGTATTTGGTGAAAAAAGAAGCGTTTCAAAGTGTATGATTCAGTCCACTGTTTGGAAACTTGGACTAAGAAGACGACACATTTTTATACCCTATAAATGGAGTGTGACTGACTAAGAAGCTGCTACTCTCAGACAAGTCATGGGATGAGAATATCTGTTAGAGTCTTTTTTATTCTTAAATGAAGTGTAGTTGATTTACAATTTTTTTCAGGTGTACAGCAAGTGACTCAGTTATGTATATATGTTACAGAATACTAAGTAGAGCTCCCCGTGCTATACAGTAGGTCCTCATTGACTATCTCTTTTATATACAGCGTTGTGTGTGTGCTCAGTCGTGTACAACTCTTTGCAAACCCATGGACATCACCCTGTCAGGCTTTTCTGTCCATGGAATTTTCCAGGCAAGAGTACTGGAGTGGGTTACCCTTTTCTCCCCCAGGGAATCTTCCCAACCCAGGGGTCAAACCCTCATCTCCTGTATTGGCAGGCGGATCCTTTATCAATGGGCCACCTGGGAAGCCCTATATATATATATGTAGAGAGAGAGAGAGAGTAGCGAAAGTGAAGTCACTCAGTCTTGTCTGACTCTTTGTGACCCCGTGGACTGTAGCCTACCAGGCTCCTCAATCCATGGGATTCGCCAGGCAAGAGTACTGGACTGGGTTGCCATTTCCTTCTCCAGGGGATCTTCCTGACCCAGGAATCAAACTCCGGTCTCCCACATTGCAGGCAGACGCTTGCTTGCAATGAGCCACCAGGGAAGTCTATATATATATAGTAGTGTGTATAAGTTAATCCCAAACTCCTAATTTATTCCTCTTGGTAACCATAAGCTTGTTTTCTATATCTGTGAGTCTGCTTCTGGTTTGTAAATAAGTTCATTCAGATTCTGCATATAAATAATATCATATATGTTTGTCTTTTCTCCATCTGACGTCATTTAGTATGGAGAATATCTGTAAGCTTCTACAACTTCTGACAAAAAGATATCTTCTCATTTCTCTCTATACTTTGGATTATCTTTTATTAAAAAAATTTAAATAAGCATTTGATTATTAGCTTCTATAGTATTTCTACAGAATGAATGTGTGTTGGTGTGACGAGGTAGCATGTTTTGTTTTTATTTAGCCCAAGTTGTGGGGTTCTGTATTTAGAATCTTTCATTTAAGCTATTTAATATTTTGATTGCTTTCTGATTTCTTATGAAATAATTTGATAGTTTCCTGGACCTGTTTCCAACAGAGTAAGCATTAATTCAATGTGACTTTTTTTTAATAAAGATTTTTGAAATTACTTGTTTATTTTGGGATGTGCTGGGTCTTTGAGGCTGCACATGGGCTATCTCTAGTTGTGGAGAGCAGAGGCTACTCTCGGGTTGTGGTGAACAGGCTTCCCATCGCAGTGGCTCCTCTTGCAGAGCATGGGTTCTAGAGTGCGGAGTAGTCGTATTTGTAGGCTACAGTAGTTGTAGGCTTAGTTTCTCCGCGTCTTGTGGAATCTTCCTGGACCCTGCATTGGCAGGTGGATTCTTAACCACTAGACCACCAGGGAAGTCCCCAGTGTGACTCTTAAAGGCTTAATAATTTTGATATCTAAATATAAGACCACTACTTAGGAAAGAATAAAGGTCTTTTCCTATGAGCAACAGCCATGAATCTACTCAAAAAATCTATAGGATCTCTTCCTAGGTTTTTGTACTCACTTGTCTGTGTTAAGTTCCATTGTGTTGATCCATTCAAAAATGAACTCTTTGGAAGGGTAATGCCTAAACCCTAACTTGTGGTCTTTAGTTTTTGTTGTGGGTTCCTATCTTACTGTCATTTAGTGAGTCTTTGTTTTCTACAAAAACATCACAACAGAGCCATTGTCTAGGCCACACACACAAACATTCTAGACATTCTTTACATTGTTGATGGAAGCTGCCCAGGTAATGACTAAAAAGACTTGAACACTGAGAGCCTTTCATTTTAATCCCTTTAACATTCCAACATTCCTGTGAATGAAATATAATTCATATTTATGAATGGAGCTAATAAGGAAAAATGGATCCCATGAAAATATAGTATCATAAAACAAAAATAGAAGTACTTTGAGTCCTACAACAAACGACTTCTTTTGATACTTGTCCAAGCTTGCTTCGGAAAATGGCAGGGTTTAGGAATTCTTCTAATGCCTCTTTTCCCAGATTAAGCCTTCAAAAAATCCTTACACATTTGTTAAATAGACTTAGAAATTTATTGTTATAGAAAGAAGAAAGAGGAGCAATTAAAATCACTAGTTACTGTACCGTGTAAGATTATAAAGCTCTTATGTCACTTTTTCCAGTGATTGTTTTGTCTATTACTGCAATAGTATTAATTTTTTGGATTTAAAATCCAGAGCTTGGGCCCATTGGAAATAAATTCATAATGAAAAGAAATCACTTGGCTTATAATGCTTATTATTAGTTATTTTTTTCTCCCTAGTATCTCTTAGAGACATTTCATGTATGTTTATTCATCCAAGCCTAATCTAGTCAGTCAGTTCAGTCGCTCAGTCGTGTCCGACTCTTTGCAACCCCATGAATTGCAGCACGCCAGGCCTCCCTATCCATCACCAACTCCTGGAGTTCACTCAGCCTCACGCCCATCGAGTCAGTGATGCCATCCAGTCATCTCATCCTCTGTTGTCCCCTTTTCCTCCTGCTCCCAATCCCTCCCAGAATCAGGGTCTTTTCCAGTGAGTCAACTCTTCGCATGAGGTGGCCAAAGTACTGGAGTTTCAGCTTTAGCATCATTCCTTCCAAAGAAATCCCAGGGCTGATCTCCTTCAGAATGGACTGGTTGGATCTCCTTGCAGTCCAAGGGACTCTCAAGAGTCTTCTCCAACACCACAGTTCAAAAGCAGCAATTCTTGGGTGCTCAGCCTTCTTCACAGTCCAACTCTCACATCCATACATGACCACTGGAAAAACCATAGCCTTGACTAGA
>SJYA01002015.1:271800-286241 GCA_006410615.1 Neotragus moschatus
TTCAAAAACATCAGTTTAACCAGACTCTAAATATTTACTTATTTTTGGCCGTTTGTGTATTTTCTTTGGAAGAAATATCTATTCAGTTTGCTTATTTTTTAATTGGGTTATTTATTTTTTGCTATTGAGTTGTATTTCTTGCATATTTTGCATATTAAACTCTTACTGGATATGTGATTTCCAACTATTTTCTCCCATTCTAGAAGTTCCCTTGTCATTTTGTGGATGGTTTCCTTTGCTGTGCAAAAGTTTTTAAGTCTGATATATTTTCACTTTGTTTATTTTTTATTTTGTTGCCATTGCTTCTGTTATTAAGTCAAAAGAATTATTTCTAAGATTAATGCCAAGGAGCTTAACCCCTATGTTTTCTTCTAGGAGTTTCATAGTTTCAGGTTTTATGTTCAAGTTGATTTTGAGTTGATTTTTGTGTATGGTGAACTATAAGATTCAGTTTTGCTCTTTTTCATGTTGAGTATCCAGTCTTTCCAACACAATTTGTTAAAATATATTATATATTTTTGGCTTCTTTGTCATACTTTCATGTGTGGTTTTATTTCTGAGATCTCTATTCTGTTTCCTTGATCTACATGTATGCTGCTGCTAAGTCGCTTCAGTTGTGTCTGACTCTGTCGGTACCATACAATTTTGATTAGTATTACTTTGTAATGTATATAATCTGAAATTAGGAATAGTGTTACCTCCAGTTTTTTTCTTCTTCCTCAAGACTTCTTGGGCCATTCATGGTCTTTTGTCATTCCATCCAAATTTTAGGATTATTTACTCTGTTCTGTGAAGAGTGCCATTGGAATTTTGATGGAGATTGCTTTGAGTCTGCAGATGGCTTTAAGTAGTATAGGCATTTTGACAACATTTGTTCTTCCAATCAATGAACACAGAGTATTTTCTCATTTACTTGTGTCCTTTTCAGTTTCTTTCATCAATATCTTACACTTTTCAGTATACAGATCTTTTGCCTCCTTGGTTAAGGAGGCATCTTCAGTGGAATCCATCTTGGCTAAAAGATGTGTATACACACATGCAAGGATGCTGAGATGTAGCAAATATGAACTCTGAAGCAGGCAAATAAAAGCGATTGGCCAAAGGAAACCCAGAAGTGCCCTATAAAAGTAATTCAAACTACCGTGGGAGTGCAACTCAGCAACTCTCCATCTGAGCCCACCCGTGTGTCTCTCCACACACTCTTTCCTCCTAATAAACAATTGTTTCACTACTTTCTACCTTAGTATAAATTATTTTCCTGCAAAGCCAAAGGGCCAGAGCCTTGTCCTTGACCACTGGTCTAGTGGCTGAAATTTGGTGTTTTCACTGCCACAACCTGACCTCAATCTCCAGTTGGGAACCAAACCCCTGCTTCAAGCTGAGGCCACCTGAGATCAATATCATTTACTGAACAAGGACCTTGGGTTTGCAGACCCTCCATGACAGACAAGAAAGAGTAAAAGGTTAAGGTATCAATTAAATTTAGGTATCAATGAGTTTTAAAAGAGCACACTTGAAGATACTTTTGAGAAGTTTATCTCTTCAAAGAAATAGCTCTTAAAACAGATCAAACGCCAACTAGATAATTTCAGTTCTCTTCCCAAAATGGCAGCCCAAGATGCAAAGGTTTTAGCCAGATAGAAGTCACTTATATGATATGCCACTACCCTGGGAGTTAGTTTAGTGCTCTAATGGCTAACAATCACAGCACAATTTCCAAACTGACAAATTTGACCTTTAAGGGAGCTGTATTTGTGTTGAATTCAAACCACCTTTAAACACAAAAAAGTATATATTTAGATGTAGCAGAAATGCCTCATAGAGTTGGCAAATAATATAGCCCATTTTCTGATTGAGTGATGTATTCCACTTCACTCGGTTCAGTTTAGTTGCTCAGTCATGTCTGACTCTTTGTGACCCCATGGACTGCAGCATGCCAGGCCTCCCTGTCCATTGCTAACTCCCAGAGTTTATTCAAACTCATGTCCATTGAGTCAGTGATGCCATCCCGTGGTTTCAGCATATCCTCCCACTAGCAGATGCTGAAACCACACACTCTTTTTTTCTTTTTTTAATTTGAGTAAACTTTCATCTTTCTGGGGTTTGATTTGGGTTTATGGGGAAAAAATGAGGAGATTCCATTCCACGTAGCTAAAGCAGTAAAGTTGAGATGGCAAAGGAAGCCATGGGAAGCCACATTCTCTACCTAGTTCCCACCACAAAATCAGAAACGGACACTTCACACAAAGCCACTCACCACACTGCAGCCACATTGGCTGACCTTATTCAAGTCCTTATTTCTTTCACTGGCATTCTTTTTCTTCTCTCATTCTAGTAAAATTGCATATAGAAAAATGGAAACTCAATACATAGACATTATTCCCCTTGTTTTAAACCTGTAATTGACAGATTGCAAGGAAAGCAAACTAAAAAATCAAGGAAAAGACAGGAAGTGTTCTGTTTCAAGCCACTCTGTCTTAAACTAACTCTTTGATTCAAAGTGTTCAGATATGAGAGGTACTCATTATTTTAACCACATAAAATATTTCCTGTGAAGGCACAAGGCATTTCTATGAAGTCAGATTTGACAAATGAGGATCAATCCTCATAAAACTATGATTATTTTCTCTTTCTCACTACATTTGTACTTTTATTAGCTTCCTAAAGGCATTTAAATGGGTACTGTCTTCACATGAAGCTACAGCAGATTTCTTGAGTCAGAGATAAGGCCCTTGCCCATCTGCAAAGGATAATCTCCAAGCAACAATACTGGAATGGGTAGCCATTTCTTCTCCAGAAGATCTTTTCGATCCAGGGACTGAACCAGGTCTCTTACATTGCAGGCAGATTCTTTAATGTCTGAACTAGAGGGAAGCCCTAATTTTACACATGCATTAGCTTAAAGAAGTTCTCAGCTACCCTCCCTTTTCCACAAATAGGGGGCCAAGTGTTAATATTGGATTGTTTAATTTGAAAATATTGTATGAAATCACTTTGCTGGAGGTAAAGTTCAATTAAAACCTGAATGTAACTAGAAAGCTCTCTCTCTTTGGATATTTAGTAGTTCAGTTAAATTCAGTCACTCAGTTGTGTCTGACTCTTTGTGACCCCATGAACTGCAGCTCGCCAGGCCTCCCTGTCTATCACCAGCTCCCGGAGCCTACCCAATCTCATGTCCATTGAGTCGGTGATACCATCCAACCATCTCATCCTCTGTCATCCCCTTCTCCTCCTGCCCTCAATCTTTCCCAGCATCAGGGTCATTTCAAATGAGTCAGCTCTTCACACCAGGTGGCCAAAGTATTGGAGTTTCAGCTTCAACATCAGTCCTTCCAACGAACACCCAGGACTGATCTCCTTTAGGAGGGACTGGCTTGATCTCCTTGCAACCCAAGGGAATCTCCAGAGTCTTCTCCAACACCACAGTTCAAAAGCATAAATTCCTTGGCACTCAGCTTTCTTTATAGTCCAATTCTCACATCAATATATGACTACTGGAAACATCATAGCCTTGACTAGATGGACTTTTGTTGGCAGAGTAGTGTCTCTGCTTTTGAATATGCTGTCTAGGTTGGTAATAGCTTTCCTTCCAAGGAGTAAACATTTTTTAATTTCCTGGCTGTGATCACCACCTGCAGTGATTTTGGAGCCCCTCAAAATAAAGTCTGTCACTATTTCCACTGTTTCCCCATCTATTTGCCATGAAGTGATGGGACTGGATGCCGTTATCTTAGTTTTCTGAATGTTGAGCTTTAAGCCGACTTTTTCACTCTCCTCTTTCACTTTTATTAAGAGGCTCTTTAGTTCTTGACTTTCTGCCATAAGGGTGGTGTCATCTGCATATCTGAGGTTATTTGGTAGAAACCTTCATAAATGATACATACAGGAATGGTGATTTTTTTTCTATTAACTGTAAAAACTTTAAAAATTCATAATAAAATGCTATGAAATCATACCATAACATTTCCATTTTAATTTATAAAATATATATTTACTCATCAATATTGTGATGCAGAAATAAAGATTTTCTTTGATGATATCTTTCCTTACTAGATTGTGAGGTCTTCCTTATAGAAACTATGCTTTTGTTATAATACCTATGAATTCAGGAATTAACTTTTCAAAGTAGAGCTGTGATTTAAAGATGTATTCAAGGTAATCTGAATGCAAAATGATTCTAAATTTGTGCAACTTTTTAAAATAATTGACTTTCTCTTACCTAATCCAATTGCAATATTTTAAATGACTTTCCTTTATTAGTTAAAAAATTAACTTTTTATATAATCAATAGTTTCAACATTTTTTTCTGATTTATCTTTCTCTTCACACCCATATTCACTAATGTGTTTTTTAATTGCATTATGTAATTACAACAACAAATTCAATTGGCAAAACATAGATTTGGGGACATGTACAACTGATTTTTCTTTTTCTTTTTTGGCTTAAAAGAGAGAGCACTTTGTAGAATTTGTAGTCTATTATTATTTGTTGATTCACTTATAAACTTTCCAAGTATTTCTTTACTGTTTAATTGGCATCTAACACATCACATTTTAAAATAATTTTTCCCATTTTTGCCATTATATATAATAAAGCAAGGTCTTCTTCGGTGGCTTAGAAGTAAAGAAGCCTCCTGTAATGCAAGAGACATGGGTTCAGTTCCTGGGTTGGGAAGATCCCCTGGAGGACGGCATGGCAACCCAATACAGTATTCTTGCCTGGGAAATCCCATGGACAGAGGAGTCAAGTGGGTTACAGTCCATAGGGTCACAAAAGAATTGGACACAACTTAGAGATTATCCAACAAAAACATAATAAAACAAAAACATTTTGATATATCCTACCACATTTAGAGGATATCTTCAAAAAGGGCTGACTTAAAAATATAAATGCATGTAAATGAATATAAATGCAAAATTCACTTTGGGAGACCAGTGTGAGTATTTCAAGAAGGCATCAAAGTTTCTCCTGAGTAGTCACCAGTTATGATTTGTGTAATAAGGTGGATCTGGTTTGAATGCCTCTGGGTAAGTAGAAGCCAAGGTTTGTGAGTTTATTTATGCTTACTAATTCTCCTAAGCTCTGCTGCCCAGAGTAGCTAGTTTGAGCTTCTGAAAGGGAGAGACTGTGTCTTCTGTATCTTTGTATCTTCAGCAACCAGTGGTATGCATGTCAAGTAGTAGGGACTCAATAGTGTTTGTGAAATGAATATTTTCCAAATGTACTAGACCCATATAGCCTAGATCTCTTCAATTCTTTCTTACAGTCCTCACAAGACAGTCAAATTCTGCAGATTTTGTCTTCTTTATTTCCACCAGAATGTAGACAACAGGGCAGAGACTGGGTATCTCCTTGACTTCTGTACCTTCAGCACCATTCAATGACTGCCACATCATAAGCACTCCATAAGTATTTGAGGGATGAAGTCAGCACACATGATTTAAATCCTTCCTATCTTCTCTTTCTCCACTGCTACTGGCTAAATTCAAGTTGTCAAGAGACAGTGTAGATTGAAGCTGAGAACATTAAGCACCATCAACTGAGATCTTACTGAAAATAACACTGTTATACTGAGCAAGCTATATAATCTTAGTAAGTCTCTGCTTGCTAATCTTCAAAATGTGAGCAAACCAAACTATTGCTGGTTTAGAACATGTCAGGGTATCTTCTTTCTTTGCTTATGCTGAATTGTATGATTTCTTCTTTCCTGCCTGTGGATACGTAATCATCTTTAAAGACTCTGCTCAAGCATCACTTGCTCTAGGAAGCTTTTCTTATCTCTAATCTGTTCTTGTCACCATTGATTTTCACCCCCAAACTCCCACCTTGTGTAAATCTGAACACACCTTCTTTCCCTGTTTACTATTTAGCCTCTCTATCACTGCAGTGCAGCAAGTCAATGCTTTAATTTATTAGCACTTATGTTTTCCTCTATTGGAATGCAAGCTCCTGGTGGATAGGGATGTGTCTTGTTGACATCAGTATTTAGTTAGAGTGGGCAATCAATACATTTTGTGAAAACTAAAATGGTTTGCACATTAAGGTTATTTTTCCATCACTGAGTCTCTTTAGATCCAATCATATGAGAAAAATAAATCCCAAATTCAAAGTACTTAATCAAGTATTTTATAAGCCTTTTCAGCTAGATGCTGCAGAAATAATTGCAATAGGATGTGAAAGGGAAATATTGTTGATACATAGCAAATAAAGTGATGGACAATGATGAGCATGATAAATTTAACTCCAGTTTACCAGAGAAGATTTATAAATACTTACAAAAGTATATAAAGAATAATAATTATCTTTCATATTTGCACATACAAACTTGCATTTATATAAATGATCCGTTCAATTGCTTAGCAAAATATGCAAGCTGTTTTTCTTTTTCTTAATAAAAATCATCGCTTTGGCTTTAAGTAATGAAAATAAGTGATCATTTTGACCTCATTCTGGAGTCAATAAAAAATAGAATGGAGCAGTTTGGACAATGAATTGGTTTGGCCTCTAAAGAAACCAAAACTATCATTGTCCCTCATTACACAGTGAATTAATTTAAAATCCTTGCGCCTAAGGAGACAAAGACCCCTTGCAACATGTCCTTATCCTTCTTGACATGTGTTGCAGGCTTTAGTTACAGTGAAATAATTTCCATCCTGAAAAGCAGTATATGTATTCACGACACTTTGTCTTTGCCCTAGAGTTTTCTCTGCTTTGAAATCTTACCCAGCTGTCAAAACTTGAATATCACTTTCTCCATGTGACCTTTGTAGATTTCCAAAACTAGAGGTAAACTCTATGTTCTTTGAGGTGCCATGGGACTTCAGTTATCCCTGTTGTTACCATCAACATTCTGTAATTCAGAATATGTTTCCCATCATAAGAATTTTCTGGAATACTTGATAACATACAGATGCAGAATATTCGAAAACTTCAGGGGAGGCTTGTTGGACTCTTACTAGTACCCCCAGGTAAGTCATACTGTAGAGAACATTTGAAAACACTGTTAATGTGTATTTTAGCCATTTGGGTAAGTCTTATCACTCTTTAAATTCATTTCAATGTTGTATTCAATTTTTTTGATTTTAATCTTCCAATGTTTTATGCAATATTTTCTATGCATTATTAATCAAAATTAATCTACTTAAATAGAAAATTATCATATATGGATTAGGTATTTTGCATGTGCCTAAAAATCTTTCCAGAAAAACTAAACATGAACAATAGAAACAACAGATATTGGGAAAGTCAGGCAGAACAGTTCACTTGAGAAATAGCATAATGAATTTAGGGCTTCTCAGGTGGCTCAGTGGTAAATAATCCACCTGCCAATGCAGGAAAAACGGCTTCAACCCCTGAGTTGGGAAGATCCCCCGGAGGAGGAAATGGCAACCCACTCCAGTATTCTTACCTGGAGAATCCCATGGACAGAGAAGCCTACAGTCCCTAGGGTCACAAAGAGTTGGACATGACTGGGTATGCACGCAACAGCAACATAGTGAGTTTAAGGACATTGGGAATACAGCACCTGGGTCTGGCTTCCAGATCTGTGGCTCATCAGTTTATAACCAACATTTTCATTTTAAGTCTGCTCATCTTTAAAATGAGGTTGTAACACTTACGCTTTCTACTTTGTCAAATGAGACAGGGTGTGAAATTGCTTTGTAATCATATAAATACTAGTTATTACTGTAGAAGCAACTGTGTTTTGGAAGTTTATGAATCCTAGGAGTTGTATGCTTAAATGGGCTTAGATAGAGGACAAAGTTCTTAAAAAGTGAAATTAGAAAGGTAAAAGGGAGCTTATTACATGGTTTGACTTTATCCATTTTCCTGCAGGGCTCTTTCCAAATTAAAGGCCTCTGTGAGGGTGGTGATATTTACTAGCTGGTGATTAAAAGATTAGACTTTTCTGCCAACTTATTGGGTTGGCCAAAAAGTTTGTTCGCGTTTTTCCATACAATGTAACAGAAAAACCCAAATTTGGTCAACCCAATGCTTTGCAAAATATTGGCTCAACATTTCTGAATCCCAAAGTTTGCATCTTTCCAATGTTATATTTTAGTAATTTTATTCATGAAGTTCAAAACCCATGTCCTGCCTTTATATATGTCCTTTCTTCCATCTTTCTTACAAACCAGACTTTTGAGCACAGACAGAGAGCTCTATGAATTGGAGTGGCTGAATGTTTGGTAGCATTTTTAAGCTTGTTAAAATGAAGAATGGCAAGGATGGAATTTAACATTCTTAGCATAGATTAATTAAAGCCCAAGGCCAGAAACTCATAGAAGAGGATAAGTAATAAACTCTAGCCAAAAAGGCTTTAAATAATACTAATGAGAATATTTAGTTTCAAAAAGAATTAATGCTTCAGAGTAGAGCAGTAAAGTCACATAATCTAGTTGAGTAAGTTTAGTTTTAGGAGTAAAAGGATATTTAAGCTTATCAGGCTAGAATGTTAAGTGAATCTTGGTCAGCTGGGATGTGTAAAGGTGACCCAGAATGGCTTATATTCTCTCAGACTGTGGGCTGTGATTGTAGTCAGGAAATTAAAAGATGCTTGCTCCTTGGAGGTAAAGCTATAAAAAAACTTAGACAGCATATTAAAAAGCAGAAACATCACTTTTCTGACAAAGATCCATATAGTCAAAGCTATGATTTTTCCAGTTGCTATGTGTGGATGTGGGAGTCGAACTGTAAAGAAGTCCGAGCACCGAAGAATTGATACTTTCAAATTGTGGTGCTGGAGAAGACTCTTGAGAGTGCCTTGGAATGCAAGGAGATCAAATCAGTCAATCTTAAAGGAAATCAACCATGAATATTCAATAGAGAGACTGATGGTGAAGCTCTAATAATTTGGCTACCTGATGCGAAGGGGCAACTTATCAGAAAAGACACCGATGTTGGGAAAATTGAAGGCAAAAGGAGAAGGGGGTGACAGAGGATGAGATGGCTGGATAGAATCACTGTCTCAATGGATGTGAATTTGAGCAAACTCAGGGAGATATTAAAGGACAGGAAAGCCTGGCGTGCTACAGTCCATGTGGTTGCAAAGAATCAGACGTGACTTAGCAACTGAAAACAATTAATCCTGGAGGCTTATATTGAAAAACCAGAACAGAAGTTAGACCAATGAACTCTAGTGGGGAATTATGGTGCCAAGAATTAGGATGACACAAGCAACAGAAAAAATTGGAAAATCTAGAAGAGTTTTAGGGTTGCCTTGCCTGAATCAGAGCCCAGAAGCCTGAGAAATAGCCTAGTCTAGAAGCGATCGCACACTTAACTAGTTTGTATTTGCATATGCTTTTGGGTATGTGGAGGGTGCCGATTCTTACAGGTTTTTTGGTTATAGAAAATGCCATCAAGATGTTGTGGTATTCTAGGGGCATGGTTAAATTAATTTTCTTCTTTTCTTTCTATTTTTTTGTTTTAAAAATTGAGATGAAATTCACATGCTATAAACTTAACTTTAAAGGGTACAAATTAATGGGTTTTGTTATTTATTCAAGCTTTTAAAATTTATAATTCTTTAAACAATTTTTAAGGGATGTACTCCATTTACAGCTATTACAAAATATTGGCCATATTCCATGTGTTGTACAGTGCATCTTCAGTGAGTTTTAATTCATTTACAATGCTGTACAGTCACCACTTCTATCTAATTCCCAAACATTATCACTCCCAAAGAAAATCCCATAACCATTAAGCTGCTGCTGCTGCTGCTGCTGCTAAGTCGCTTCAGTCGTGTCCGACTCTGTGCGACCCCAAAGATGGCAGCCCACCAGGCTCCCCTGTTCCTGGGATTCTCCAGGCAAGAACACTGGAGTGGGCTGCCATTTCCTTCTCCAAGCAGTCACTCTCAAATTCTCTCCCTGCCCCTGGAAATCACCAATCTGTTTTCTGTCTCAGTGAATTAGCCTATTCTGGATATTTCAATATGGGCCCTTTGGTGTCTGGCTTTTTTCACTTAGCATAATGTTTTCAAGATCTATGTACATCGTAGCTTGTTATCCATACTTCATTCCTTTGTATTGCTGAATAATACTTCATTGTATGTGTACACAACTGTTTGTTTCTTTGTTCATCCACTGATGGACATTTGAGTGGTTTCCACACTTTAGCTATTATAAACAGTGCTGCCATGAACATTTGTGTACAAATTTTTGTCCAAATATCTATTTTCAACATGCTGGCTATATACACTGGAGAGGACTTGTTGGATCATATGGTAATTCTATGTTTAACCCTTTGAGAAACCATTAAAATTTTCTACAGTGTCTGCACCATTTTACATTCTTACTGACAAAGTCTGAGGGTTCTATTTCTTCACACCCTTCAGTTCAGTTCAGTTGCTCAGTCATGTCCCTGTCTCTTATACACATCTTATCTAATTCCCAAACATTATCACTCCCAAAGAAAATCCCATAACCATTAAGCTGCTGCTGCTGCTGCTGCTGCTAAGTCGCTTCAGTCGTGTCCGACTCTGTGCGACCCCAAAGATGGCAGCCCACCAGGCTCCCCTGTTCCTGGGATTCTCCAGGCAAGAACACTGGAGTGGGCTGCCATTTCCTTCTCCAAGCAGTCACTCTCAAATTCTCTCCCTGCCCCTGGAAATCACCAATCTGTTTTCTGTCTCAGTGAATTAGCCTATTCTGGATATTTCAATATGGGCCCTTTGGTGTCTGGCTTTTTTCACTTAGCATAATGTTTTCAAGATCTATGTACATCGTAGCTTGTTATCCATACTTCATTCCTTTGTATTGCTGAATAATACTTCATTGTATGTGTACAGAACTGTTTGTTTCTTTGTTCATCCACTGATGGACATTTGAGTGGTTTCCACACTTTAGCTATTATAAACAGTGCTGCCATGAACATTTGTGTACAAATTTTTGTCCAAATATCTATTTTCAACATGCTGGCTATATACACTGGAGAGGACTTGTTGGATCATATGGTAATTCTATGTTTAACCCTTTGAGAAACCATTAAAATTTTCTACAGTGTCTGCACCATTTTACATTCTTACTGACAAAGTCTGAGGGTTCTATTTCTTCACACCCTTCAGTTCAGTTCAGTTGCTCAGTCATGTCCTACTCTTTGCAACCCCGTGAATTGCAGCACTCCAGGCCTCCCTGTATATCAACAACTCCCGGAGTTCACCCAAACTCATGCCCATCAAGTCGGTGATGCCATCCAGCCGTCTCATCCTCTGTCGTCTCCTTCTCCTCCTGCCCCCAATCACTCCCAGTATCAGGGTCTTTTCCAATGAGTCAGCTCTTCTTGTGAGGTGGCCAAAGTATTGGATTTTCAGCTTTAGNAAAAGCAGAGACATTACTTTGCCAACAAAGGTCCGTTTAGTCAAGGCTACAGTTTTTCCAGTAGTCATGTGTGGATGTGAGAGTTGGACTGTGAAGAAAGCTGAGTGCCAAAGAATTGATGCTTTTGAACTGCTGTGTTGGAGAAGACTCTTGAGAGTCCCTTGGACTGTAAGGAGAACCAACCAGTCCATTCTAAAGGAGATCAGTCCTGGGTGTTCTTTGGAAGGACTGATGCTGAAGCTGAAACTCCAATACTTTGGCCAACTGATGTGGAGAGCTAACTCATTTGGAAAGACCTTGATGCTTGGAAAGATTGAGGGCAGGAGGAGAACGGGATGACAGAGAATGAGGTGGCTGATGGCATCACTGACTCGATGGACATGGGTTTGGGTGGACTCCAGGAGTTGGTTATGGACAAGGAGGCCTGGTGTGCTGCGGTTGATGTGGTCACGAAGAGTCGGACATAACTGAGCGACTGAACTAAACTGAACTTGCACTTTTCCTCCAAATATTTTTAAACCTAATTAGGAGAACAAATTGTTCTAAGCAGGTATTAATGAAGATGGAAATTTGTCAACCTGAATGTGGGACAATAAAATGCTATTGTTCCAAAGATTACTACTGGAATCCCTTCCCTGTAAATTATTTTTCATACAACACCTTTTCTCAGGAATCTCAGAACATAAATGATGGTAACTATGTAGAAGAAAATAGAATTCTACCAGGAAAATTCTCCTGTGGAAATTTGTTATGCTTTCTCTGATCTTATAGTTTTGAAGAACACACAATATATATCAATAGCATAGTTAATCACAGTAAAACAGTGATTCTGAACTCAAGACTATCTGGTTGGAGGCCTGTCTTCACCAAGGTGTGATCATGGGAAGGTCTCAACCTCCTTTTTTGTCTGTTTTTTTCACCTGTAAAAAAGACAAAAATAGTGTCTACCAGTTAGAGTTGTTGTGAAGATTAAAAGTTTTGTTAAATTCTTAGAACTTCATACAGCACATGGTAAGATGCCAAAATATTACCTGTCCTTTTTTTTCTTTTTTAAACGACTTCAATTGTCTTCTACCAAATCTCTCTGGTGACAATCTTATTTCTATTCCATCCATCACCTGTAATTGACTACAGTGATCTTTCTGTAGGAAGATGACTAGAGATGACATCTTTTTGGTAATACATCTATCTTCTCAGTACTCTTTTCTTCCCAGCATTTAACTTCATCTAATACATATTTTCACTTCACAAATAGCTTTGAAATATGCATATATTTTACACAAATATATACAACACTTTGCTTATTCATTTACTTTATTTTTTATTTTTCTCTTTCCCAATCAAATATACACTCCAAGGACAAGGATTTTTAACTGTTTCTTTCAATGTGGGCAAGATGTGTGATGGCAAATATTGCAGTGTAATGTAGTCTGGATGTAGCAGTCAGACTTTATTGGGGAAACACAAAAGTCAAAAAATCATTACAGAGGAACACAGTCTCCATTCTCACACAATCTCCCAGAGAAGCCTTCAAGATACTCTTGGACACACAATAGGATTGTGCTCCATAGGAAGCATGGTCCCTGATCATATCTTTTACAGTGAGAACGGCCTTGTGTATGTCTATTAGTCAACAGTCAGGTCTCTGGCACCACAAAGTCTGAGTAGAAGCAGTTGTCTGGGAGCACCAGGTGTTAGTGCCTGGTGATCTCATGAACAGAGTCTACTTGCTGAATGGCAGAAAGGAGGCCTTCTTCTGCCTTCTGCCATTCCCTTNTAGTCAACAGTCAGGTCTCTGGCACCACAAAGTCTGAGTAGAAGCAGTTGTCTGGGAGCACCAGGTGTTAGTGCCTGGTGATCTCATGAACAGAGTCTACTTGCTGAATGGCAGAAAGGAGGCCTTCTTCTGCCTTCTGCCATTCCCTTGGAAAGTTGGGTTTGGTGGTTGAGTTCAAAGACAACCTATATTCCACTAAGAGAGTAGAAAACATCTCTCCTGACCTAATAGACCCAGAGCCTCAAATTTTGGGAGATTCATTGCCAGCCATCCTGAGGTTCCAAGATAATTCCTCAACGATAGTAACTTGCACCTTTATCAGCTTACATTTTAGTAGAGGAATATAGCCAAGGCCAAGTCTTAAGGTATAATCATATAACAAGTACAACCATTTCTTTCAGTCTACAAATTTCCAGTTGTGGCTAAGTTTTTATATACATTATTTCACTTAATATTTAAAAGGACCATATAAATATCATAAATCACATATTATGTGAAGAAAACATAAGGCTGAGAGTTAATTAAAAATTGTTATTTAGGATGCTATAGTAGCTTTCAGGTGAACTACGACTTAAACCCAAATATGGAAGACAAAGTGAAAGTGTTGGTTGCTCAGTGACCCCATGGACTGTAGCCTCCCAGACTCCTCTGTCCAAGGGGTTTTCCAGGCAAGAATACTGGAGTGGGTTGCCATTTCCTTCTCCATGGACTCTTCCTGAACCAGGGATTGAAACTGGGTCTCCCACGTTGCAGACAAAGTCTTTACCATCTGAGCCACCAAAGAAACCAGGGGTAAACCTCAATATATCTGACTGCAAAGTTTATGGTATTTCTAGAATAAAACCACACAGGTCTATTTCAATGAGATGCAAAATAAGCATTTTTGGTGAAAATTATGTGGAGATGAAAAGGCTTAGAGAGAAAGTGAATGACAGGAGAGACAGGTGGATCAGAAGAGAACACACTTAGTCTAGTGCACTAACCTGTCAATTGAGGCTTACTCTTCTGACATCATGGAATGACATTAAGAAGAAAAATATTGATCTCTGCAATATTATGACATACCTATTGACCTGATTTCTGTTGATATGTCTCAGTCTAGGGAAAATCATTTGTAGAAGGGTCATTAACGTTTGCTGAATGTTTTTATAATTAAAGACCTCTATGGAGAAGGAAAGGAGAAGGCAAGAAGAAGGCAATGGCAACCCACTCCAGTACTCTTGCTTGAAAATCCCATGGGCAGAGGAGCCTGGTAGGCTGTAGTCCATGGGATCATGACACAACTGAGCAACTTCACTTTTCACTTTCACGCATTGGAGAAGGAAATGGCAACCCACTCCAGT